>JBBPJP010000019.1:0-118724 GCA_038088775.1 Boletus barrowsii | reverse complement strand
CCACTCCGAAGGCGAAGGACACCATTATGGAGATGGGAGAAAAGTTTGGATCATGGAGCCTGGCATGGGTCACATTGGTATGTCCTGCGTCTTGATGCGACCAATTCCGTTTCCAATGGTTTTGGTGTTTAGGAGATCGTTATTACCTATAGCAGATCTTACGACCAGAGACATATGCTATGCATGACATTCATTGACTAGTCTGGTACATCTGAATAATCTATGGTTGTAAAGGAAAGTGACTTGAAAAGAATGAGTGTTGGAATATACAATGCGAAGTATGCGTGCAAAGGTGTTCATCTAGGTAGGTATAGTTATGAGAGTGCAGGTCTCAAGTACTCAACCGTCTATCGCTGCATTGATTGTGCAGGCAGCAATCTCACTTGGTTGACCTGATAAAACGGCTCGTCAGCATAAAGTGCGCCACTCGATTCGATGGATAATACCTGGATAATACCAGAAGGAGACCGCGATGATTACATACAATGCTGTTCCTGATATGAGATATCGTTGGGCATGGCCGTAGGGAAACTCACATATTAGGATTGCACCGTCAAGCCAATTTGACTTGCCGTCCGCGACGACATAGCTCATTGTTTGTACTAGAACGCTACCTCAGCACTGGTTTCCATGTTACAAATGTCACTTACCGGAGATGTAGAGTACCTGATCAAAGTGATAAGCCTGCGAATGACAGTTCTACGTAAACACCACTTACGATTGACTCAAACGGATCAAAAAGTAGTGCCAATGGCTTGTTTAATACCCATCCGAGGATTACCATGAAACTTGATAGGCTACCATCACATTGTGAACAAGTTAGACACCAATTGACTCACGGAATGATGAGTAGCGTGATTTGCTGGGATCAGAAGAATCGCTTTAAGCTTCGAGAAAACATGTTGACGCAAGTAACGTACTATTGCAGACCCGACGGCGACGCTGACACTCAATCCAAGTTGATCCTTCACGGAGACGTTCATTGCAGTGACACACTCTGGTTTTGGAGAATTGCTGAGCGTTAAAATTCGATAGGGTATACCACGCGTGTGGCCTACCTGCGATGGAGCTAACCGCTGGAAGCAAAATTAAACCGACCCATTGCTTGCTGATCGACATAGCTATCCCGTCCATGCTCTCCACAAGCTCTTCTGCGTTGAATGTCACTAGCTGGAGCGTATTTGAGCTGTCTGAGTGTCGAATCAAATGCAACTCACAATAGTGACCGTGATCAACAAGAGCAACGTCAGGGTCAAGCTCAATCTAGGCTCCTTAAACGACATGGTCGAAAGCGTGGATCCCTGACCAGGTGGCGGAAGCGCAATAGGGTTCATTGGCTCAGGCAAGTTGCGATGGGTGTCCTCAATTATGGTCGACGCCTCGTCCTCAGACTGCCACCGAGATTTTGGAAGAGACAATTCAGAGGTCCCGGATGAGGCATCAATCTCGTGGTCTTTCCAGGCTTGCGTGACCAACCGAACGGTGGGGTGCGGATCTTGGTGCGGATCAACAGTCTTCTCAACGGTGGCTGGAATGTTTAACGAAGAAGTCGTGAGAGTCGCCTCAGATTGTGAATGGAGGCTATATCGTCCGCTAGTTGTCCCAAGAACCGTCCCCAATCCTACAGTCGAGGATCTCCAACGCGTTGAATCAGGTTCGGACTTGGAGGTCTTCAAGATGTCCCCGCTGAACACACGCCTTTCTGAGATGAAACGGGGGTAAGCAGGAATTCTGACAGACAGCCTGTTACTCTTCTGCTTTGTATCCTTGTAGAGATGTCGATGGGACCACAGCTGAAAAAGGAGATAAAAGACGTAGACTGTATCGGGGACTGAGTGAAACGAGATTGTGACCTGCGTACTTCACTCACTCAAGACCAGAACAATAGATACCTATCAGAGAACTATAAGATGATGTGGTTAAAGTCGAGTATAAAAAAACGTACTCCATGACTCATTTTCAGTATGGCTTTTCTCTGTTCCATGGCACTTGACTCCTGGGCACCACTGAGCACAAAATGGTATGCCGCGGGGAGGAGTAGTGCACCGACACTGATACTAAGCAGTGAAGAATGAACCTGGGTCGCAGCTGATGTAGTGTTTAGTGATTATTGTAAAAGATCGACAGTTTGGCTTACTCTGATCAAATCCTTGTTCCGAGAATCGCAGTCCACCAGCGAAAAAGCACATTCCGAGGGTCAGCACTAATTGTGTGAGATCAGGGAAGAATTATTGATCGCATAGAGGGATGAAGGGACACACAGAGTTTGCTCAACATCGAGCCAATCACTGTCGCTCACAAGGTAAGAAGTGAGTGAGTGCGAAGAGAAATATCACCAACGCGAAGACTGGACGACACGGAGTTCGCATTTCCTCAATGCAGTTATCTGTGGACACAGGTCAACTCAGTGTTTCGATTGGCAGCATCGGTAATCCCAAGACTAACCGCGATGACTAGCTCGACACTGAGACGGAAGTGATTCATCGCTAATATTTTATGAGATCAGGAGTACATACGTATTGCTCTTAGATTTGGAAGAATGGCGAGTTAGCGGTTGACTAGAAAATCTTATGTTCCACGTACCATGCTTGCATTAAGAAGCCCGGTTTTTGTTCCGCCAAATCTGATTGCTAACTCTCGGGTGGAGAGGTCGTGAAGCTGTTGCAAGTGAACAATATGAACGACCGCTGCAACAAAAGAACACACCTTTACGAGCGGGATCATTGAGAGAATGCAAACTATGGGCCTCGATGAGTTTAAGTTCATGTTCAAGAATATCACCCACAAGTAAAAACCAGCTTATGGTGCCTTCCCAAGACGGAACTGAGTATCCACTGTACTCGATCAGCACCACTCATTCATTGTCTTGGATGGACTCACTGAGACCGGTATGAGCAACAGCAAGACATTCAGCCCTGCATCAATGAAGACAGTGTACAATGAACCCGAGTAACAGCCACCGGAAGGACAGCCCTTACAAGAACAGCATATTATGAGTTTCCAGCCCTCCCACATTCGCATCGCGGGCTTCTTGCCATCACTTGTGACGTTTTTTGAAACAGCTTCCGGTTGATCCATCGGAAGGTCCGGCAACGAAGGGTAATTCCATCTGAAAGGCGACTCTTTGAACTCGCCGCGATAATGAGGGCGACTATCGGAGTGCGGTTGAACCAAGTTGACAGTCGAAGAGCATGATATCGCTGAAAGCCGGTAATCTGATCGGTTTGGTGAATCGAGCGGACTCGTATTTTCTGTTTCTGTATCGGGCTGAGCGTGACTGGCGGTTCCTGACGAACCGCTCTGGTTTGTTGGATCATCGTAAGCTTGGAGAACGACCAGCGTAGCGGATTCCGGGGAGCCTGGACGGGGCGGGATGCTGGTTGTTGACATTGAGGCTGGTCTAAGCAAATGCAGCGGGTCTGAAACTAAAGAAAGGCGAATAAAGGAGGGCGGGTTGAAAACAAAGAGGCACTAGTATACTTACAACCTGTGTCAGGCTCGACAACCTCCGCTTAGAACAGGAAGACTCCGTAACGTTCGTAAACGCATGCCTAATATGGTGGATTAGCACTCAAAGCCGAAATTGCTTTGGAGTCGGCCACTTCGGCAGCCGCCAAATATTGAGCTTAGTGGTTTGTTACCGGGGAAGGATTCAAAAATCGTACATGTAAAGGGCATCAGCAAAGTAACACATTACTTACTTTATCGTTAAATACTCTCACCGTACGTATCAATGATCTGCCAGGGTGGGGTCTATATAATAGGTAACCTAACCTGGGCAACGCTATAGTGCATTAAAAATTACTTGAATCTATGTACGGGGTGGGCTCGAATGACTCGGGCGACGGATCCCACTACATATCGACAACCATCATTTCATTACCCCTCCTGCTTCCTGCTCGTCGCTAGGATTCAACATTTCTTTCAATGTCAGTAGTTTTCCAATGATACGGCTCCCGTCAGGACTGTTGGTGGGTTTCTGGGGCGTCGCAGTTAGAGTGCTGATTTCTGTGAATCGTCTACTAAAGGCCTGATTTGTAACTCGATCGAGTCCATCGAGAGCCTGTTCGACATCATGCTCGCTTCGAGGGGTGTGAAAAGATGTGCCCAGATTTAACTGTGAGGCCGTTTCACCAATAGGCGCTGATGGCAACAGGAAAGTCAATGAATTGATGTCATCTGGATCCTGGCGCACGCACCGGTCGAAATGTCGTCGTCGTTGTCGTCAGGTATGCCAGACGGTTCGCCTGACTTCCCCTTGCGCGCTGCATTCAATTTCAGCTCCGAAGGGAGCGGTTCGTCCATTGGGTCAGGCGCAGGTATACTAGATGCGCTCGGATGCGTGCAACCGGTCGCCTGATATGACACAACTGTTACCAGTAGAGATTTGTACGCGAATCGAATGGTGCGTTTCAACATATCCGGTCGATCTTGCTGGTGGTGTGTTTGGAAGTTGTTATCAGTCCCGGCTACAAAAATAGATGTTAGTGCAATGCTGGTAAACACCAGCCGGTTACTAACTTTTTGTCCAATTACAGCCATCCAAGTACCTTCTGCCAGCAAACACTATCGCTGTCCCGCTTACCACCTGGAGTCGACGGCTATCATGAGCATACCCCTTCACGGGATTGCCGGTATTGGTGGTGGGTATGGTGGGTTTCTCGAGGCGACCATATAAACATGCCCTCAAAACGGCCTTAGCATCTTCCGTTGTCTTGATCGTAACACTGCCTGAGTGTCAGCCATGGAAGTAAGGTCTAAAATGGCTACTCAGCACTTTGAACATGAAGCTAGGATTTGGGGACGACCATGAAGTACACATTCCCTCAGAACGGCCACGGCATCTTCCCTTGTCTGAGGTGTCAGCCATGCAAGTTAGGTCTAAAATGTTCACTCAGCACTGTACTTCGTCTTTGACTGCTTGAATGACGACTTTGGTAAGAGCATTGAAAGCGGGTATTTTATTTAGGGGTCTACCGCGATGCTGAATAAGGAATTATTAGAGTAGGCCGGTCTCTGACACGCTCTGACACGCTCTGACAGTCAACCAGTCAGAGTGTGTCAGGAGTGGGCTTTGACTGTGTCAGGTAGAGAAAAGTATTTACTTTTATGTAAACATAGCGCATGTGAGTAGTAAAGGACCCCGTAAACTCTTCCCTTGCATTCCATTGGCTCTTCATGTCACATGTGACAATACACGTTCCGAGTCACGCCTGTCCCGGTTTGTACCATCGTCCTCTTTACAGTTCATCATGCTCAGTACCGCTCTCCGCGCCGCTCGTCCAGTTGCCCTCCGCACCGCCCGTTCAGCCAACTCCACCGCACTTCGTGTGCTCTCCACCACTGCTGCCCGCAGTTCAGGAGCTCCACCTCCCCAGCTCTTTGGTGAAGGTGGAAAAACTGGCGAAATTCCTACGGATGAACAACAGGCTACTGGTCTAGAGCGCTTCCAGCTCCTGGGTGAGATGGGGGGCTACGAATCATTTGATCTACAACCTCTCGACTCGAGTCGCGTAGGCACTCTCCAAGATCCTATCAAAGTGTACTCTTTGGTAAGTCATCCGGTTTTACGTTCGCGACTATTCATCGTCTGACGCGTTTCTGCAGGACACGGAACGCATCGTTGGTTGTACTGGCTCTCCTGCCGAGTCGCACGAACTTCACTGGTTCACTCTTCGCCAGGACAAAATCCGCCGCTGCTCGGAATGTGGCTCTGGTAGGCATCCATTGTCCATACTTTGTTGCACAACTCACTCTTCTTTAGCGTACAAACTCGATTACCACGGCCATGAACACCATGACGCACACCATCATTGAAGTAAAAGAGACGTGGGCATTCTGCTTAGACTCCCCCCATAGTACTCTGTAATACCGTCGAGTACTCGAAAGCCGGTCCCTTTCTACCTCAGCGTGAATGGTTATATCACAAGCAGTTTCTAGCTCGTAGATCAAGAAGCCCTCGTTCATGTGAACGTTTACCATGCGCGGTGAATCGTGCCGGCTGAGCTGACCTTGCAATAGGAAAACTCACGCCGGACTCTGCATCAACTGCACAAGTCTCTCCTTGCTCAAACCCTCGTGCCGTGGCGTAATGTTGCAATGGAACTTGGGGTGTCTACGTGAATGGTTTAGGGAAAAGAAAAACTTTGAAGAAGTCGATAACCCACGTAGTCACGCCTTCCGTCCACATCACGTTTTCACCTTTCTCCCCCAGGTCGCAGCCTGGAGATGGTTCAAAGCGGAACAGTGCTAGCATATTCACGATCGCAGCCCATAGGGATGCCTCGGCGACATAACGTCCGACACTGAGAAGGCCCATCAGTTGGAAGGTGTAATCACAAATACTCCTTTACCAAACTCGGCGACCGAAACCAAAGGGAAATAAAGGTATCTTGACTGCGTTCTCTGTCGCCAGAAAACGTTCTGGCAGGAATTCGTTGGGATTGGGGTAATTGACAGTATCTCTTGACATTGCCCTTTGGGCATGGCGACAGTTAGCACGTATATAATCGGCAACCTAGCCCGACTGACCAGGCATTCACCAAGATAGTCGCACCTGCTCGGAACTGTAAGCGTATACCGCACTTTACCAAGCAAGAAAAGCGCACCTTTGGGAATGTAATAGCCCTCATACACATCCTCGTTTACGGTTGCATGTGGAATGCCTAGGCTATGCTATGAGTATCGAGGGGCTGTACGTGGTCAGAAACCGACCTAAGGGTGCTACAGGATGCCATCTCAGGGTCTCGTTGATGACTGCATCGATATAAGCAAGAGAAGATCGATCTTCCCACACAGGCAATCTGCCCAGGTTCGAACCGATCACTGAGTCGATCTCGGCCTGTGCACGCTTCTGCACTTCAGGGTAAAGAACCATTGCCAGAATAAATATTGACAACGTGGAGAACATCTAGTGAAGGACGATCAACACAAGATGAAATTCACAAGCAGCAACAGGCGAGGCGCACCGTTTCTGCAGCAGCTTCATTTGGCGGATTTGGTTAGACGGTCGACTCAGAATGTATGTACTCAAGCGTCACGTACCAGCATAGGCACTTGCGCATGCTTCCTTTGCTGCCTGCTTTATCTGCGCGGTAACCTCTTCTGTTTCGGATGTTTGTTGTATCCGCGCGAGGATATCAAAAAGCATGGAAGGCCGTGCAGTGCCAGCGGCCTAGTATATAACAGTTGTTCAGCATACGAGAAGACTCCCGGACCAGTGAATGCCGACCATGTTCTTCATAACATACTGGAAAGGTGCATCTACCCATTGCGCAGTGGAGCGTTGGGACACCAAGGCACTACGTTTCAGCCGTGCACCTGGAAACCAAGCTGGGATGTATTCGACTGCATGACGTACTGAATTTCGATTACTGATGGCGAGCAGATGAAAAAATATACTGACTGAAGGGGAAAGCACTCAGCATAGCCGCCACCTCTGGCTTGACTTCCTTCATCGCAATTTCTATCGCTGTTTCGACATGCGCGAGAATCGGATCATCCATAGACGAGGCTTCATAGTCATACACAATTACCATTATTAACGAGGCGCTCAATCTGATATTAATTCATCAACCCATCAATCCCATGTCATGGATGCATCTATGAATGAAAAGGGAGACCCACGCTTGTACGTGACGCACAAAATCGTCAGGGGTAGTCAAAAGGTTCATTATTAATTCGTGCGCCTTTCTCATCTGGGTCGGTCGGAAAGCCACTGCTGCATTCGCGTTGAAGGCTTGGTGGAAAAGGCGTCGGTGAAGGCGCCAACGATCGCCATAGGGAAGAAAGATAGATGAGAACTCTGTTCCGAATCTGACAAATTATAGTAGATTGATGGATGTTTGGTCGAGAAAGCTCACAATTTGTTGATACGGAAGAGACTTGCAGGTCTGCTGGAGTAGTTGTAGGAGCGACGATCAAGGAGGTCGTGGGCTACCCTCTCGGAGTTTATCACAATAATATCTTGACCTAGGAGCCGTGTATAGAATATTTCACCTGGAGGGGCAGAATGTCATTAAATGGAAATTATTATTAGCATAGAAGGCACGGACCATATTTTGCGGCCCACATAGTATATGTCTTCCAAGGGCTCCGGGCGTCGATTCCAATGATGTTCCCTAAAAAGGGGATAGGACAAGGCCCTGGAGGAAGTCGTTTATCGTCGCGTCTCTTCAGATATTCCGACACGAATGCGGTGGTGAGCAGCAGCACCGGGAGCAAGTGACGAATCATAGCTGACGCCCAGGGGTCAAACTCCAATCCTAAGAATTTACACCCGGGTAATCTATAAGTATGCTCTCAGCAAAACCTTGTCGCACGTGCTCCGGTGCTTGTGTGGAAACGTACGTATGATGAGAAGCAGGTACATCGGAAAAGATATACCACAGTCGCGAAAAAAAATCCGGAATGGAATCGTTGTTGGTGTGCCGCGTGATTAAAAGAAAGATGTAATCTCGCCTCGGTTATACACTCTCTCGCACGTTGGGGAAAGTGTAATTCTGACAGAGTCGCCTGTGTTCTTATGGCAACTGCCGTTCAGCCCTGTCGGTCCACGGACTGAAACTTTTGTGATCGTTATAAGGATACTCACGGATCTGACACGCAGAGCTATGGAGGATAGAGTATTCCGTGGGAAATGTAAGCAAGGATGTTGTCGTTCCTACCCGCTAGGAATCCCGATCCCCGGGTGGGCTGCCTCACGTCGCAAGTCCTTGCCACACACGTCATGTCAATAATTACATCTTGTTCCGAGTCAAAAAGTGGTGCCACATACCGTTGTTCTCGTAAATATCAGCTCGGAACACCTGAAAACCCGGGGGGAGACCTTAGAAATTCTCGCAGTGGAACGTCGTCCTCGACTGAGAGTCCTGCAGGTCACTAGACACGTGCAATTACAACCTTTATACGACACCAGTGTCAATCGGTATGCGATCTTCCAGTCCTCAAGATTTCGATAATAATTGAATTACGCACCGCGGAACCCTGGTATATAAGGATTTCCCAGCGCTTTACGGATGACTTGAAGGGTTCCATACGCTGGGTGCCGTCGGTATGGAACGGTACGTTGCGCTTATTCCCATCACGAACTGAAGTATGTAATTGACTCTTCTTGACCCAACTGAGTAGTGAGAGTTTAGGAGAATGAAGTGAGACAAGTTATTTAGCGACTTCCTTGTCAAGGGTAGTTGCTCGCATACTTGTCGATCCGCGTCTATGCTGCATCAGTCCAAGCTGATATGATCCCATCAAATATTCAAGCGTTATTCGGCTTCCTGCCATCCAGCGTCAAGGAACGTACATAATACTCGAGTCGTAACGTTCATGGCAGCAACGCGTCGTCATGTTTGTATTTTATCGCCTGTTTCGTCGTTGTGTCCATTCCACTCCCTTGGGTCCGACATCCAGTCTTGCTCCTAAAGAATCATCCGTTCCCTCCCACTCTTCAGACCCCATCCTCGTCTGGTTCACGGTTTTCGGTTTCTCACTCTTATTCCGCCCTGTCGCCGAACTCGTGATCCGTGTCCTTTTTTTCTCAGCCTGCACCTTGTTGATTGGCACCCTGGATGGCTTACTCAACTTGCTCGTCGGGCATGCAGTGCTCCGAGCAGCCAACTACAAGGGATACGACCCACCCTTGTTGTCATCCATAGAAGCGGGTTCGCTCGGTGGCATCCTCCTCATCGGGCCCGCTACCCTCGCGACCGTGTGCCTCATTGCACTCATCGGCGGCGTCAAGCTACAAAAGGTGCTGTCCACGCACGTCACGTTCCTCCTCGAGCTCGCCTCCGTGATCGCCATCTCCGCCGCAGCCAGCTCGCTTGGGGTCACAGTCGTACAATGTACACACCCCTTTGACACCCTGCCCCTTGATACGACGCGCGCAGCGCGTGCCGGTGCCCTCGGGGCTTGCATCCTCACCGTGCCTATCATGTCGACTGCGGCGTTTCTCATACGTGAAGCGCAGACGATGCCATCCGTCCGGAACGAGCCGATTACCCCACCTCCATGTCTGGTACGTGATTTTCAAAGGCAACGCGTCCATGTTGACCAAATGTTGGTGCCTTGCGGCTCCTTTTTTTTCTTCTTTCGTTTGGCGATAGGTGGACAACCTTGACTATCCCGTAAACGACGTCGCGTCAAGTCCGAGGAGTCGACCTCATCGACACGTTATCACTCACACAGCTGCAGAAACTGTGGGCTACGTGCTTGTTACGCTGTGTATTCTTACCATTCGGCTACTTTGCTTCTGATATCTGTGCCTTGACTAGTAAGGATAGTTCTAGGCTTCTGTCATGGAAATTTCCGCGTTCGCTGGTCTTTTAATACTTGTTGGATGGAAAATTGGAAGATACCTCGCACCAAGGCTTGCTGGCCGCAGCCAACCCGAGTAGGATATATACAGGGTTTTTGACATCGCCACGAGGCTCGCGGCTGCGGTGCCATGACTAGGTCTGGCGGCCGCGGACCCGGACACTAGACTCGTACTGACTCGTCTGTCCTGAGTCACATCAAGAATTCGTCGCTATTGTCATCTACTACAATTAAAATGATACAGAGCTGCTGGGTGGACAGACGGACGCAAAAAAAGAAGCTAACAAAACAATCCGAAGTTTCGTAGGTATAGGGTGTTATCAAGGGTATCATTTCGTCCCGTCCATAGTGCCGACTAAATATTAATGCAACGTGAAAGTGGAGATGGGATCGTATCGTGATGCTGCTCGTGGATATCATCTAGAAAGCAGTCATATCCGTGCTTGAAGATCGATCGACCAGGCTTGTCAGGGGTGACCATGAGGAACGGCACGCCACCAGGGCACACCGATCATTGCATCATAAGGTCTTTGTGACGCTTCCTGCTCTTCTCATGACGTTTGCAATCGCTGCTGTTGTAGAATCGTTGTGTACAGCCGGGGATGCCGCACGCAAAGGGGCGCTCGCCCGTGTGCGATTGTTGATGACCTAGATGTGGCGTTAAATATGAAGGCACACAGCAGAACACGCGGAGGCTCACGTTTGAGCGAGAATTGCGCAGTAAATGTTTGCTTGCAATCCTCGCACCGAAACTGTGCGGGGTGACGGCGACGGCGACTGTTGGCTTCAAGCATTGCCTTGCTGGCCACGGGTTCGGAGCGAGAAGTGGGTGATGACTTTGAACGACGATGAGAAGGGGGACCTAGAGAACCGGAAGGGAGGATAGAATCGCCAGGGAATGATCCTAGCAAAGAAGGATGTAACACCAGAGAGTCGGTGCTCTGACTGTTCAACACCTGGGGTGGCCAGTGAAATTGCTGGTCGGGAGTGGCGGGCGAGGGCGAGACAGGTGACTCGGTGTCTGAGAGAAGAGTCTCATAAAACGACAAGGGGGACAATGAGCTTGCAAAGGAGGAGGTTGGCGAAGGGACGGGGCTGCCAAGGCTGGATGGAGAAAGGCCCCGGTCAGTGCACACGGCAGTACCATTCTCTTGTACGATGGTTGAGTATGGGAGGGAAAGGCCATGGCCGGTAAGGTATGGGTGGTTCGTTGTAGCCAGGTGGGAAAGCTCTGGCATGTCCTCTAACTCGGATGAGGAATTTGGGAAGGGATTTTGGGAGAGATCTACAAGCTGTATGAGTGTGGCGTCGCGACGTAGATCGAGTGCAACATACATTCTGACTGTAAGCCCCGAGAACAAGGGAAGAAGTTGACGTCCTCGGAAGCAAAGTTGTCGAGGTTGCACATGTCAGCTGAAAACATGTCTACATTATCGAAACTGGGGAGAGTCTGAGCGGACAAGAAAAGGGCCGATACAGCAAGTGCACGTACAGTACGGAGGCGTCGTCTGCCTCCTGGATGTGGATAGAGGGGACGCCGGATGAGAATGAGGAGGGGACGTTGTTCATGGTGAATGTAGATGATATGAGGGGTATGTGTGACTTGTTGGGATGGCAAAGAATGGGGACAGGTTATATAGGGGACGCCGAGAGTTCCGAATTTGATGGGTGGGCGTGGTAAGCGTCTAGGGATATGGTTTGGCGGGGCACGCATCACCTAAAAACAGGCAAGTGCTGCGATCCTGGAGACGCCCATGTCCACTGGCAAGGTTGGCGAAGGTCAACGTGACGGCTGGTTGTGGCCATGGCGAGATTCTATGTCGAAATCCGCGTATCGCCTTGTTCTCGACAGAAGAAAGAAAAAAAGGCAGAGCTCGACTTCCATGCTAATGGCGGTGTTTTCCAGAAAGACGAGGCGCCTAACCACACTGCCACCTCAGGTCACGTGATTACAAACAACCCTGGCCCCAGTGTGCGGACAATCTCCACCAATGGCACAGTTGGCACGCTCCCTCGTGTTCTTGTTCCAATTGTGGGTCCCCCAACACTGCTCTTTCCCCGACAAGCAAGGACAGCGGCCGCTGGGCGCTCCGCGCTCCGCCGGCCAGTGCCTCACTTGCCTCTTCAGTCCAGCGAGCCAGCCATTATTAATCTTACTGTAATGTCTTGTTGTCCAATGCCACGAGTTTGCAACGTGTAGGTCTCAAGCCCGCCAACGCCTGATGTATTATCACGTACTTTTTGAATTGCAAGGCGCTACTGTCCTCCTTCGTTGTGCTATTCCAAGCTCACAAAGCGGAAGATTGCGGAAGATGAATGGCAGGGTGGCTGTGCGGCCCTACGAAGTTTCCACGAGGCTCAGTTGGAAGCCTGCCAAGGTACATTTGCCGATGGTGGAGCTTGCGTCTCCGTCAATTCACCCGCGGGTTTTGATCCAAACAGGTCATTTCAGCGTGAAATACACCACCTATGAGTCGCCTGTCATTGGCTACACCTAATGTAGTTGGGTAAAAATGACATACTCAATCGTCCTCGTCGCTGCCATAATCTGCCAGACCCAACCCCGTCGACACCGGTTTGGACATCGATACATTTTGGGAAGCCATGGGTCCGTTCCGATTCCGTATCTCGGTAAAATACCTCAGTCCTTCCAGCGTATCAGGGGTGAGTAGCCCTGCTGGCCTGGACGGCTGCTCGTTCGGGGATTCTGGTGAAGCTTCTATCTTCCTTCGTTTCACCCCGTGGAACCCAATGCCCTCAGAGTCACCGTCCATTCCATCCAGGACCTGGCCATCCTCGCCCAGTGCGTCACCATCCTCTAGCGCCCGCACTGCCCGCATCGCTTCGACGATACGGGGATCCATGCGGGCCTTGATGGCCTCTTGCCCCAGTTCTTCTAGCCGGTGCTTCTCAGCCACCTTTTGGACGGGGTTAGGATCTTCGGTGGCCCATCGGACATTGAGAATTTCGTCATTGTCCAGTGATTGGCATGCCATCGCCTCCTTGGCAAATTGGGCGCCCAGCTCGGACACATAGGTCACAAATGCAACGCTCCGATATTGAAGGACCCGGACTAGTGAAGATATCAGCACTCCAGAAATACATTCCAGGGGAGAAACGCACTTCGCTCGATCTCTCCCCACTCTTTAAAGTGACGGTTCACGATCTCCTCGGTCTCGGGTCCAGGCCCAGTCTCCTTGATCCGGCCAACGTATAATGTGCGATTTTGACGATTGAAGCTACCCACACCACCCATGTCGTCGCGGTAATCGGCAAACTTGTCTCTGGCAAAGCAGTCTTTCGAGCTGTCTGGCAAGTCGTTGTTTGGGTCCGGGAGGACGTGGAGATAGTTGCATTCCCAGCCATAGGGACAGCAGCCGCGCGCAAAGAAGAGACAACGATATCTGACGCCAGTTTGGTTGGCACGGGTGAGACCGCTGTCCTTTTTGATGTTACACCGCGTTTGTGACTTTACTTTGCTGGAGCGTTGTTAATCACTTGTATGGCAAACCTGTCGGCAATACTCACTTTGAATAGTTGTCCTCGCGATCCCCACCAGCCCATTTGTTGTACCAGATGTCTATTGTACTATGTTAGGGACAGCGTCGACGCAGGTGGATTGAATGGACTGACTGTACTCCTTGCCAGTCTGGATGGTCTCTTTCTTGTCGACGTCGCCAGCCTTGACTTGTTTTCTGGCCGGCTTTAGCTTCTTCACTGGCTTTGGAGTTACTGACGTGGCAGCCTGGCTTTGTTCGTCGGCGCTCATCGTCGTGGTCAACGTTGACAAACTGCAAAGGCAGTGGCTCTTCGTTCAAGGTCACGTGGATACCACGTGGCTGAGCGACGGGCCGAGGGGCGCAATGTCGGTCGCGCGCCGCATAACACCTGATCAACGTCACCACCACCACCGGGCTCAACACTCCTCATGACCCGCCGCTCCTCATTGTTGACGTCCACGACGCCGACAAATACCTCGCCCGCAGACGTCACCATCGGCCATGTGTAGGTCCATTTTCTCGTCATGAACATGCTCGCCGAAAGGCTCTCTCATACTCCACCCCTGCCCCCCCAGCCAACTGCGTGACCTCATCATTTGTCCTCGGGAACCAGGCCTAGTCAACTATGTACAAGGTTACTCCATCGTAGAGCATGATCTTTATGCTCCCGACATGGTGCGTGCCCCCACTTTCCCCCTGCCCAGGTCCTCACATCCTCTTCGCATACTAGGCCGTCCGGAGCATCGCCGACCTCTCGTTCAATCCAAATACTCTCGCCTCCATTCAGATCCCCGGTTCTGACATGACCCTCCTTGCCGCAGGTGGCCAGGAGGCAGAAATCCACCTTTCCCTCCACCAGCCTTCCTCCCGATCACAACGGAGGGGAGAACCGTCCCCTCGTCTACGCTGCAACAATGCAGTTTGGCAGTACTACAGGAAGCTCCGTGGTTCGATCAACAATTCTGTCTTACTCAGCTCGCTGAGTTTGACGAGGTCCGCGGAAAGCAGCGTGGAACCTCGCCTCGTCGTCAGCAACAACGATTGCACTGTACGCTTCTACGACGTCGCCGTCCGTGGTGAATCTTCACCAAAAGGCCTCCGAATATCGGGAAACTTGAAGCTCGAGGAGCCTATCAATCATTGTACGTGCCTCGTATCCCCTTTCCGTTCTTTGTACTGATCTCGTATTCCTCGTTAGCGTCGATATCCCCGGATGGGAGGACACTCCTCTCTGTCGGGGATTCACCACAGATTTACCTTCATCACCTCACTGGCGGTTCCTGCATCACATTCGCGCCCATTGTCACGCTCAATGTTCCCCCTCCCGACGCCAGACTCTACTCATCCTCGCTTTCTGCATCCTTCTCCACCGCATTCTCACATGATGGTATGAAATTCGCAGTTGCTTCTCAAGAAGGCGTCGTCGCCATCTGGGACGTGCGAAGTACGCTACCGATAAAGGTCATTCAAACAGACAAAACCAGGCTGCCGGTTGGACACCTTGGGAATGGAGATGAAAGTAGCATGCTCAGTGATTACCCGTGGGATTGGACAAGAGGCAACTCGAAGGCCCCAGGGTGGGGTGCGCGCAGTGTCAAGTTTGGCGCTGGTGGTATGCATGGTCACCCGGGCCATGAGATTATGACATTCACAGAGGTCAGATTCGCCTTTATGCTTGAGGAAGCTAGAATTTGCTCATATTGCTCCTAGCACACGAACCTTCTCCATGTGATTGATGCCCGCACTTTTGAGACAGAAGACATCATTCGCATACCTGGCATCATGGAGCGAGATGTGTCGCGTCTGACATCACACCCGTTATCGATATCTCCCGCACCGTCTGATGCGCCCCACCCCTCTGCCACCCCACCGATCACGCAATTTTCGCAAACCCCACGTGCCATTCGCACAGTGGAAGAAAACGTTCCTGTTAATTCCTTCCCTACCAGTGGGGTTTTGACCACGCGGCGACCTTCACATCGCATTGCTAGGCGACGTGACGGCGAGGATAGCGAGGGGTATAGCAATGGTGACTTACCACCTCTTGGGGACACCACGGTGCAAGAAAACATCCGAGAAGCATTCTCACGTCGGACAGTTCGGGCATATCTTGCACACCGAACAGATATCTATCCACAGGCTGCAATGCGAGCGGCTGCGAGCCCACACGGACATGGCAATAATGACGTCGATGGAGAAGATGTAGACGGCATGGATGTCGACGAACCAGAAACAGACTGTATTTCGCATGCACCTTCGCGTTCGTCTTCTCCGCCGCCTTCCGTCCACCTTCCACTGCATACGTCACCCTCACTGTCTCGTAACACTGCCCTTGCTCGATTTTCGAACGCACGACACCCGCACCACTCCAGTCGCCGAACGACAGCAAAAATGGCTGAGCAGCTAGAGAACCCGGATCTAGACATTGCAGGAACGTGTTTTGATCCTCATGGCGGGATGATTTATGTTGCCACGACGGACAGCGTTTCAGAATGGGCAGTTAGAGGGGCGAACAAACGGTGGTGGGGATGCAATGCGTGGGCATGATATTGTCCCACCCAGGATGCCACCTACGATTGTCGTCTCGATGACACGCTTCTTCGATGTATGGGTAATTTCTGTCTGATCTTGTCATGTCCCACTCTGTCTTGCTGGCACTGCTGGCTGTATCGCATCCCTGTACTACTACTACATGTTGTAGCTGACATCATTGCCACTCTGTATTCTCAGTCTCGCTAGTGTAGTGTTGTTGGCCGTGGTTCCATTGGGAATTCCTGTACTCGACCACATTCCATGTTGGTGGGCGTGTTTCGTCGCGCTGTACTTGCGAGGACCGTCCTCCAAAGGCGGTCCCTCCTCGCCCTACACCGCTTCCCTCTTCGTCCGTCCACCTCGCTCGCTCGACGCCTTTCCACCCCCAGCCAACCTGGCCCCGACCATGTGACAGCCAAGGAGCAGCGTCGCAAGGACTGGATGGTCGTTCGCAAACTCATCGGCAACGTCTGGCCAAAGCATGACTGGAACACACGCGGTCGTGTCGTCCTCGGCTTCGCCCTCTTGATCAGCGGCAAGGTTCTCAACGTTCAAGTCCCACAACTATTCAAGCACGTCATCGACGCACTCAATCTCGATGTCTCCGCTACTTCCACCGTCTGGGTCGTCGCGGGCTCCCTCATCCTCGGTTGTACGTAGCCGCGCTTCCTTACAGGCCCAGTCTCACCCCACCCAGACGGCGCTGCGCGCATCGGAGCGACTGTATTCGGTGAACTTTTGAATGCAGTGTTTGCCAACATCGGTCAACGTGCCATACGCAAGGTCTCTCGCGAAACTTTCGAACAGCTGCTCAACCTGAATCTCAAATTCCATCTCTCCCGGCAAACCGGTGGACTCACCCGTGCCATCGACCGCGGAACAAAGTGCGCTTTACCCATCTCCGCCACTCCTTTCCTTCTAATAGGTCGACAGGGGCATCACATTTATGCTACAGGCTATCCTGTTCCGTATCGTCCCTACCGCCTTGGAGATATCCATGGTGTGCGGTATTCTCGTACGTGTGGCCTCCTCTCAATCGACACCTTTATATATTCCATCATAGACGTATAAATTCGGCTGGGATTTTGCCGCGATCACGGCAACCACCCTAGCCGCATATACCTGGTTTACCGTCCGAACTACTTCTTGGAGGTCAGCGCCAACTTCGTGCGCGTTTTCCCCCCACTCTCATATGTTGCTAGAACGCAGTTTCGACGTAATGCGAACAAAGCCGACAACATGGCTGCCTCGTCGGCCGTCGACTCTCTCATCAACTACGAGGCAGTCAAGGTCTGTACCTATTTGCTTCTCTTGCAGATCCTCATGATCCATTGTGCAGCATTTCAACAATGAGAAATTCGAGGTCGCCCAGTATGACGCTCATCTGAAGCGATACGAGAAATCGTCTGTCTTGATCACGACCTCTTTGGCGTACCTGAACTCTGGTCAAAACGTGATATTCTCTTCGGCATTGACAGCGACCATGTTTTTGGCCGCCCAGGGAGTACTCAGTGGTGAGAATATTCTCAGACTGGTTGTCTCATTATTTGATGAAACGACGCTCAGGGACTATGACTGTCGGTGATCTCGTCATGGTCAATCAGTTGATATTCCAGTTATCTCTTCCCCTCAACTTCTTGGGCAGCATGTATCGCGAGCTCCGACAGAATCTATTGGATATGGAAATACTGTTTACTCTTCAAACTGAGAATGTACCGCCGAAGGTGGGCGTCTCGACAAAGCCCCTGACTCGTATCTTATTGTTATGTAGGACAAGCCTGAGGCACAACCGCTGACGCTCAAGGGAGGTTCTATTCGCTTCGAAAACGTCGATTTTGGATATCATCCTGATCGTCCTATATTCCGCGATCTCTCCTTCACTGTTCCAGCTGGCAAGAAGGTAGCCATTGTCGGGCCTTCGGGTTGTGGAAAATCCACCGTCTTCCGACTTCTGTTCAGATTTTACGATCCTTCCTCTGGTCGCATCTTCATTGATGACCAAGACATCCAAGATGTACAAGTGGAAAGCCTCCGCAGAGCCGTAGGTGTCGTTCCGCAGGATACGCCCCTTTTCCACTCCGATATCATGCACAATGTCCGGTATGGACGCCTTGATGCGACAGACGAAGAAGTGAAGGCGGCTGCTATCAAAGCGAGCATGCATGATACCATCATGAGTCTGCCGGATGGGTATAAGACGAATGTCGGTGAGCGAGGACTCATGATCTCGGGGGGCGAGAAGCAACGGTTGGCAATCGCGCGTGTACTTTTGAAGGACCCACCGATATTGTTTTTCGACGAGGCCGTGAGGACGATCCTTCGAGTTTTGCAACAGCGCTGTTATTGATGCATCTTTTACTTCAGACGTCGGCTCTTGATGCACACACTGAGGCGGAGATCATGAAGAGCATTAATAGTACTCTATTGCACAGCGGGAGGACGAGTATATTTATCGCACATAGACTACGCACCGTAGTCGAAGCAGGCAAGTCCATTCTAGTAGTTAGGTTCCGCGGTACTAATTTTAGACGATACACACAGACCTAATTATAGTGCTCAAGGAGGGCCAAGTCATAGAGGAAGGCACACACGAGGAACTATTGCGTTTGGGCGGACTGTACCACGACATGTGGGTACAACAATCAGCATCGGATCATGTATTGGAAAGTGCGGGTCAGCAGCATCAATAGACACTTTCTTCGCATACTTGAACACAGCCATGGCATGTTCCTCGTGAAACAATTCTTGGTGAGAGTCTTGAGTCCCAAGCCCTCATTGCATTACCTTCTCATCGATGTCGACAAATCTGTTCGCGACCGTTTGTCGCGTTCACAATGTGTATCAGATTCTATGCTCTGCTTAAAGATTGTTCTCACAGGGCAATGGCTTGTTAAAACGATCACATATTTGGCTAGCTCGGAATAGCACAGCCTGTTTCTGACCCGGGTTCTTTGTAGCACACGGCAATGAGCATGGAATGTTCGGTCCGTCCCAGGTACAACGGTTACCAGCATCATATCCACTGCCCCATGGTACATCGGCCCGCGAAGCTGCTGAATTAGGCTCTCTCGTTTTACTGAAGCCAGCCAGGACGTTCGGCCAAAACATCCTAGCAACATAATGAATCCGGCGGGTCCTTATATCACCGTACTTACCCCGGCGATACAGCCTCTGTTCAAGTTTCCACGCCTGAGGATACTGGTTCGGAGGAGGCACTGGGCGTGCTCTATGCATAATATCCGCACTGCAGAATCAAGTCATCCTATCTCCTCATCATGTCAGTTCTAGCCCCCCTCCAGATTGTGGAAGACTTGCGTCTGGTACGGTGCGTCCGAATCCGAGTTTGTTCCTCGTCTCGAGAGCCGAAAATCGTTACCCTCTTCGTACCTAGCACGATGTCTTACAGCGGCTATGCTCTGCTCGTATGGGATTACCTGTTGACGCTGGACGATGAGGTAGGACATCCTCACCCTCCGTGCGCGAGGCATGATCTTTCTTACGCTCAGGTCTCAGGTGACATATATCTGGAAGAGCCCATCCTCGGTCGTCAAGTACTTATTTATCGGAAATCGCTACGCGAATCTCCTCGTACAACCGGTCAGTATCTCTCAACTGAGTGGGGTTCTTTCATTGTATTCAGACTCGGTGAGTGGTGCTCCTGGATCACTCGATGGTTGATTCGAGGATGGACACTAGGCCTGTCTTGCCCTTGGCTGGGCCCTGGCTCTCACCCAATTTTGGTCCTATAGCTCTGTGCACAGTACGTTCTATTGAGTCTGATCGTGATCATTAGGCGAATCGTTTTGCCAGTTTTGGTGCTGTTGTGGATTTGGATCGTGTATGGCCGCACCCGCAAGATTACCATCACGCTCGTGGCGGTGCTCTTCATCTATTCGGGTGCCAGTTTCGCATTGCTGGCATATATCCTGTTTGAACTCAATTGTAGGTCGAGCTGCACAAGCAAAGGTTACATGACATGCTGACAAGGTTGCTTGTAGTCAGCCCACATGCCGTTTCATCTGGGAAATGCGGAGGGGAGCTGGCTTGTATGTATGACCAGACATGTCGAAGCTAGTCGCACTAACACTATATTGCTTCATTTAGCTTTATCGGTGGGTGCCTTGCCGCATCAAAAACAATCACTTCTTCTGAGACACGCTCTCAGTGGTTGATTTGGATGGTCGAGTGCGTTTTCCGGTCGCCATCGGGACAGGAGGCGGCAACTAACCGCACTACAGACTTGTTTTCGAAATTTGTCTGTTGGGGTTGATGACTTTTACGCTCAGGCGACAGAAATCCACATCTGTATTCTCTCCCATGTCACGTCTCATTCGTAGCCTCCACATACATGCCGTCATTTTCTTCCTGGTGGGTAGCATGACCATATTACTCGCCCTCCATCCCTCCAACAACTCACTCCTAGGCGAATTCGCTCGGCGATACTGTGAATATCATTGCATGGTGAGTCAACGCAGTTGCTCAAAGTGGATTATACCCTCAATACGGCATGAATACGATCAGGACTGTCTTTGTCGAGGTAAGCGATGAAAAACCAACCCCGAGCACACGACAACGTCTGACGTGTTTCGATAGACGCCGCTCTACTATGTCACCACCTCGTTCGTTTTTTTATGCGCGTGTCCTTGTGTGCAACAAAGACACTGACGCCGCGCGTTCGTTCACAGGCTCACCATCGCTCTCGTCAACATCACGGGTCAACGGCTTGCCATCGACCTGAGGCGTTTACATATCCACAAGGACGTCACCCAGTCGGCGGTCAGCAGGGAGGTGGAATGTCAATTGGCAGCGTTTGATGATAACGCTGTCGTGTCCTAGGGGCTCGCGCTACCTTGCGGGGCGAAAAAATGGACCAGCCATTTCTTCGGCACGCTACGGTATTCATGTCGATGCATGGATGTATCGCACATGGCTGCGTGCGGACGGGTAGATCGTTCTACCGAGACCACGTCGGACGTTGTTTCGATGGACATCGTACATACCATGCGGACTCGGCAACTTAGCTGCATACAGTACCTACCAATTATTTGAAGAGGGCTTGAATTCCTCTACTGCGTGGGACAATGACAACTTCAAGCTAGAGTAGAGGCGGTCGTTCTACTACGGCAGGGTGTAGACTGTCCAGCACTAATCGATGACATCGATGACCATGTACTTGTCCGAGCGACACATACATGCAATGGGTAAGGCGTACTGATGTTTGAAGGCTTCATTCTACGCGCCCGCGCAACCAGCTCAGTAGGCCTTTGGTTCCTTCACGCTCCCAAATTCTCCTCTGAGGAATGCGGAAACTTTAAAACGCACGAATGAATAACCCTGTGATGTACACCGTCATGAGCGACTTACATGTTGCCATCCACCAAGAAAACGTCCAGCGGTAACAAGCCGAGTTTCGGAGGCAGCTTGGAGATTTCATTGTCCCTCAAGTCTAATTCCTCGAGCTTCCAGTCCGGGACAGAACGGTGGCCCTTGAAGATTTCTGCGACTTCCTGGAAGCCATCGAGCGTCGTGATGCGGTTCCCTCGAAGTCGGAGGTGCCTCAGTCCTGCACGACTAGCAGGAGTATCTTGTACAGATGCAATGATGAGGCCGACCAAGACGTCTTTGTGCAGCGCGGCGGACGTCAGCGCGTTGTACGACACATCCAGCGTCCTCAGCTTAGGAAATAGCCGTGTAAGCAATGGCAAAAAGGGTTCGCTTGATTTGATGGGCGTTGCGCTACCCTCGACCTGGCGTGTGACTGCAACGTTATCGCCAAAACCGCATCCATCCAGGACAAGTTCTTCCAGAGTTGGTATTAGTCCGGCATCCATTTCAGGTTGGCAACAAGGCAGCGAGACGGACAAGTCTAGTTTCCTATTGCTGAGTATGAGGATCTTGAGCGTTTGTGCGAAGGACTGTGAAGATATGACTGCTATAGGAAGACTTGGTGTAGGCAAAGCGATGTCAACTTTTCCTGATGGGGGATGCGCATTCAAGGCAGACGTAGCGAGAGAAAAGGACCTCATATGCGATCTCGGAGGAGGCGCTGAAGGGGGAAGGGTGAGTGTTTGGGTGGCTGCGTGGTAGTACTGAGGGTTGCTCAAGTTGAACGTCGGTGCTGAGACACCTTGCGGTGGGGGCGAGCTTGGATGACCGATACCGGTGACTAAACTTCTTGTTCCCCGCGAGGACAGAGCAGCGACCGAAGATTCAGTTGCTGCTGCTGCGGCCGCTCTTGCTCGTCTTCTACCGCCCTCAGTCAGCAAGCCCTGCTCTACTTCGATCTCCCATGCTTCCTTGGTTGGCTCTTCGCGTGAGGCACGATCCGTGGGCCTTGGTGTTGGACCTCCGTCTACCAGGGACTTTCCACTCCTGTGTCTCACCCTGCGTTCTGCTTCAATTTCCCAAGCTTCCTTCAAAACCTTCTTCCCAACAGTTATCCTAAGAGTGCCTTCTGGCGGTTCGTCTGTAGTCATATCAAATACAATTGGCTGCTTCAAACCGGAGAATGCCAACGATACAGCTTCAGCGCTTGCACGCGTCTCTTCGAGGTCGAGAATGCGCAATGAACTTCGAGAAAGATCTCCAGTGAGGAGAGTAGGTGGGAAGGCATCATCCCCGATGTCCGCGTTTGCTAGACGAAGTTCTTTTAATTGACTGAGACCCCAAAGCGCACGGATGAGGGCCGAAGAATCAGAGTTTCCCGAAGCGATGGGGTTTGAGGACAAATTAACCTTGGATAAGCCGGAAGGAAGATTCTTGTGATCGATGGTGGAAGCGGTCAATTTGTTGAAAGAGACGTCGAGCGACACGAGGCGTGGCAAAGGCACAGCAGCACGAGTGATCACTGGGCCAAAGAATCCTCCGGAGCTATAAGTGTCCGTTCGCGATCGACGGGAGGAGCTTGAAAATGGTTCACCAAATGGCAGGGCGACTAGTGCATTATGTGAGAGATTTAAGATGGAGAGTGTAGGGAGTGTGAAGATATTAATAGGAACCGATGTTAACGAGTTATGCGAAAGGTCTAGGCTAGTAAGCGCTGTCAAGTCAGCAAAGGTGTCTGGTAGAGCGCAGATCTTGTTTTGATGTAGCTTTCGCGGCAGTCAGTGAAACACGCTGGCAACGAGGAGAACAGACATACATCGACGGACTTGAGTGATCCAAAGAGCGAGATTTCATGTTGGATTTCGACGATCTCATTGTTCCATGCTTTCAACACTTGTAGGTCCTGTGCTTCAAACCATGCGGGGCCACCACGTTGTCCGGACCGCTTTCCTATCGCCTCTGAGGAACCTATTGGGGGTTCTTGCGGAACCGACTTTAACGCATCGGGCGTTACTCCCAAGTGGATCTCAAACAAGGCGGATGGCAAACATGGCAATAAACGTGAAGCAAGATTGATTGAGCCTGTCATGTAAATCTTGTCTGGTTAACTTTCCAGGAGCAAGAGAGAACTAGCGTCCACACCTGTAGTACGGGCACGTTCAATGGTTTCTTTCACGGACCACCGACCGAGATCAGCATTCTCGTCTGCCTCTTTCTTGGTCGGACTGCTGTCAGGACCAGCATCCTCCAACGTGTCGAGGCTCTCGAAGCCTGAGCTTCCACCGACGACTGGTCTTGCGGCCGCCTTTTTGGCTTCTGCACGTTTGAGTGCGATGGCTTCTTTGATGCTAAGAGGTGTCTTGGGAACTGGGATCTCTGCTTCGGATGGAGCGCGACGAATCGGCTTGGAAGGTGACTTCGGGATCGACTTTGTGCGAATACGAGGGGTCAAAGGAGGCGCTACCGCGCTAGCAGATGGTTTGGACGGAGACGGCGCTCGGGAACGTGAAGACGGAGGAACCAAAGCGGTTTTGACTGTCGGTCTGGAGGAGGGGGGCACACGAGACATGGCTTAGAGCGTCACTACGCACAACTTTTATGTTCGTACTAGAAAGAAAAGGGCGACGAAATTATGTACGAGTGGAATTCAAACGTTGAGTCACATGGAGATATTACGAAACTATGATCAGATTGAACTAACTACTCGTCACTTGTACACTCGTCGTCTTCATACAAATGAACATCATTGATGCCTTGTTCCGCCTCCCGAAGCTCCCCATACCCTTCCTCTTCATCACGTCTGTATTTAGTGAGATCGAAATCGTCTGATTCATCTCCCTCGTCTTCATCTTCGAACCACTCTGGGTTGTATTGGAACTATACCCATGTTAATGAAGCCATCAGAACCCGGAGCAAAACTTACTAAATCTCTGCCGCTCATGCCAGTGAGTTTGCCAGCTGCATGTTGCGTTTCTTTGGCTTTGCGCAATGCCTCTGCTTCTGCCTCCTTCTTGTCCATTCGCGTCTTCTTCCAGATAGCAAAAGTTTCAGGAGTAACTGGTGTAAGGTTGGGGCCCAGTTTGTGACGCTAGAACAAAATGAGCCCTTCAAATCTTCTTGCAGTGCGCAACTCTACCTCTGTCTCTAGGAACTCCTCGAGCGATATCATGTTAGCCCTTGCAGCCTCCTCCGTAGCCTTTCTCTCCGACTTCAAGACAAAGCCAGGAGGTAAGGCATGTCGATATTGGCACTTCTCCCCACCGTTGGGACATTCCCAGAACCACCCAAATCTACAAAATAGGGAAATGAAACGAAAATACAGTGAGTGCTGAGAAAGGTCGCCTACTTCTTCGTTTCAATGGCCTCGACGAAGTATTTGCAAACGATCTATATATGTGCATGAGCAATGCATACTGAAAGGCATCGTCACGCACGTCTGTTGTGGTCCGCGGATTACCATGCTTTGACGATACTACACTTCGCAACTTCGCCTCGTCCCAGTTCTCCATCGTGTCTGTGGTATCACGTTAGTATGATGACGGGAAGTGACATATCTCCACGAACCATTCATCTTCTCCTCCCGGCTGTCTTCGTAGAGGTTTTTCTTCTCTACCTTCCGGCCAACATTGAGATCATGGCTAAACCTGCATTTGTTACCCTTCTCACAGGTCCCAGCTTTGTAGAACGCGCAGAGAACAGTCTTGGGATCAACACCGAATGGTAATTTTTGCGCCTGCACGGGTGTTAATAAGGCAGCTTCTTCTTTCTTGCGCTTCTCCTCCTCCAACTTGGCCTTGGCTCGCAGCTCTTTTTCTTTCTCCTTTGCAAGTGCTTCCTTGGATTTTCCTGCACTGGCAGCCTGCGCCTGGATCTGTTGTACTTGTTTCTGGACCTTGGCTGACTTGTTTTTCTACAAACCGTCGTCTTCAACGTCATGGTCAGTCAATTTGCGCAAACGCACATTCTTCAATCCAAAGGTCTGCGCAGGAAACCTTGATCAATTAGTCTAAGATACAAACTGCGAATGATAAGATCACCTTGTCTTCTTTCACCTTGGAAGATGACGATACATTTTGTTTCTTTGGAGGCATCCCAAGGTAGCGATGGCTGTCTTTCTTGAACTCCTTGGCAGACGGTATGGGGGTTGATAGTAGCGTCGCAATTAGCTGGGGTTGTCGAGGTCCAGTGTGGGTTACTTTGTTGAGGTCCAGCCTAATACTGTCACGGTCACAGAAATTCACACCGAACACTGCACGACGGCGTTTCGCTGTTCCGTCCCGCGTTAGTGATTGAGTCACTGTGCAATGACCAATCCAATCAATCACCACGCAATGGAGCGTACCGCCTTGAACGCCCGAGCATCACCTACGGATATATAAACCACACCTTGCACCTTTCTCTTTACCTCGACAAATCCTCCCCGCTTTAGCGATGTCCGCACCGCTGTCCCTCGTATTCACAGGCCGACCAATAGCGAACCGTCTCTCCACAGTGTTTACAAGTCTATCGCTGACCTCAATGTAAGCCGCATGCCCCTTTTCGTTGCGATCACTGATTGAGTTAATGTGCCAGCGTCTTTGTGATATTCACCAGCCAAGTCGGGCTATACCTCTGGAAAAAAGGTGTCCATAGTCGTGATCCTTTTTGGATCAGAGGCGCTGTGGGTAATTCACAGACATGTAAGGAGCATCTGTACTGACATACCGTGACTATAGGTCATATTCATCTGGTGAGTTCGTGTTATGTGCACATTAGGAATCAACTGACGAGAAAAGGTTGGTGCAAGCGTTGGAGTTGTGAGTATGCTGGTACCCAAGCTGTGCGCGACCCTTCTAAGGCTTTCAACACAAGTGCACTGTCATGCCACATGACTGTTATGGCCCACAGTGATGAGTCTACAATCTCCAGGGTACTAATCAAGCAATGTTTTAGGTATGTGAGTGTTTTTTTGACGAAAACTTAAGGTAATCCTTGGATACTGTTGATAGGGAATGGGCAATATATATCGCAACATGTGTAATAAGGTAATCTTCATGTTTGATGCAGTGGCTAACCTCTGGGTTTTAGGTGACAACTGAAACTTTTGTCCATGCATATTTCATCAGTCGGATCTATATCTGTAAGTAACAGAACTTGCTTATTCCAGATAAATGAGGATCCATAGTGCTTCTAGTGGAAACCAATCAATACCATATGATCTCAATAATACTTGTATGTTCAAATTTATGAATATTTGTGAAACAATACTAATCTGCATTTAGTACCTCATGTTAATTCTCGAAGGAGGTAAAAGTTTTATACAACATGGTTGACAAGTTGTATTAATTCCAAGCAGTCTTTGGATTCATCTCTATGCTATCTTTGTGTGTGGTTCGTTTCAAAACAAATGGATCACACTAATAACTTCTATTACTTATTAGTGCACTCTCTAGTCTCGAAGAATCTAAAATTGTGGTCTTGGTTGTAGGTGCCCTCCTTGCTGGCCAGTTTTCATATTGATTGAATCCAATAGTGGTCATTTCCTGTTTGGCTGGGGATCTCCATTCTACTGGACATTTTAATTGCTGGATCAGTATGTTATATTCTGAAAAAAGATGGTCCTTTTATATCCATGAGGTGAGTTGTATTCGTAAATGGAGCCAACTTACCAACAGTATTGATTTACAGGTTGAATTTGTGGGTTAAGAGGTTTACAAGGTTTTGCATTCAAACTGGACTATTAACTAGGTATTGTGGTATTGATTTCGAGGTGACTATGTTACTGATAGGGATTGATACCAGCCTAGTTACAGGGATTACACTGGCCATTGTAAGTGTTTATCTAAGTTTCTGAAAATTTATCTGACTAAAATGTACTAAGTGGGCAGTAGCTCAGCTTGATTCAGACCATCTACTAATGTGTTTTCCTGTTGGGGGTAGTGAGTGCATTACTCTCCATTACTTTATTCTGGTTATCAATTAACCATTCCTTCAAATAGTTTATGCACTATGCTTCATGGCCAAGTTAGTAGTTCTATACTATCATCTTTGCAGTGAAAATCTGACATTTTCCATGTAAAGTTTAATTGCCAGAGAATCTTATTTCGATCATGGACAAGCAAATGATGGTGATGCATGCTTTGAAATAGCAACAGAAACTATTGTTTTTGCTACTCCTGGGGATGGTGAAAAGGTGAGTCCTTTGGTATAGTGTGCTTACATGGAATCTTACAGTTTTTAGAGTGAAATTCCCTCCGAGGTGAATTAGAGAGTATTTGATATCCTGTTCAATCTACTTGCTAGAGTCCGAGAAGCACTGTTCTTGTCGTGGATGCTATACTTGCAAAAGCTAGCTGACAGTATGTATTGTACATCCATTATTTGACTGGAAGAGATTAAATTCAAATAATTCATATCACGGCTACTGATTTCTGCAAGACGAAGTAACTCGATCATGTATGAGGTTATAAATCTATGCTGGTATACTTTCCTGGACAAGAGGGACCGATCACCAAACTTCATTTTGAGTGAATACTCAACCCGCCTGGCGGATCCCACACTCCAAGCTCATTCTTGATATCTTGGACTTCCTGGTCCCATCTCTCTTCCCAGTAGACCGTTAGAAGACATTGCGCGGTTCCACCACACCTGATCCCCCAGGGTACAAACTCGTGCCAAAGCCTATCACGTTGTGCCTTCTTCATCTTGACAGATGCTCCAAGTGCTAGAGCAGTCATGGGAAACCCTAAATTGGCGAACTCGAACATTTTAAGGGCAAGCTCTGGCAGGGCGGAGACGCGAAGACCAAAGAGTGCATGATAGAAATCGTGGGTTTCACGATATCGCTGCATGACATAGGCGAGTTCTGGGTCATCGACATAGTGAACCTACGAGAGGGTGAGGTCTCCTGTAGCGACGGCAAAAAGGGGGAAGCAAACCGGCTCTCGAGAATCAGGAGTGACATTGCATGCTTCGAGCCATCTTGTGTATTCTCTTCCGAACGTCCCGTCTGGAAGTTCTTTGAGCCTTTGTAAGTTCAAGGTCTTCGAGCTAACGCGCGGGCGGTCTTTAAGGATCCGACGTCCTTCTGGAGAGTCCAGCATCGCGTCGCGCAACCCTGGTAATGTAGAACCTGCTGTGGTTTCGCCAAGAGCGGCTACCATATCTAAGGCATATCAAGACGATGGAAATGCCACCATCCATTGTCGAAGGGCTTACTTACCGCCACGCCTTGTATCCATGAACGCCATGAGGGCGGAGCCTACGGTAAGGAATGCATTCTCAAACGGATTGAGGGGAATGTGACCTGGGTAGTTGGGCGACCGATGTGATAGTGAGCTTGTCTGGAATGTGCGGGACGCGTGCACGAGGACCTGAAGATCACGGGCAACATTCCCAGAGAGACGAACACAGCCGACCATGGTTCTCGTTGTACCGGCTCCAAGAAACCGTAGTGGACTTACATAAGCCTATAGACAGCACCGCCCATTATAATGGGCGCAGTTACAGCTCCCTTTGCATCGCCCCCGCGCCACGAGAACTTCAGCGTGGAACTTCCACAACCAAGTGTGGACGTCCATTCCACAATGTCAAAGCGTAAGTTTGCCCCATATACATATAGAGTTGGGATCACCGTCTAAGCTTTCATTGGTAGTCCTCCTCGGCCAACATGCAATCCGAGCGCCACAATGCTGCATCTCCCATCCCCCGGATCGTCACCGATGGCCACGCCGATCTACGCAGAAATCAACATGCGATACCTGATACCCGCCGATTTGCTGGTATATTCCCCTTGGAGGCTCCAGGAGCCGCCTTCGCTGACTATGGTGATGCCTCACACGAAGAACAGGACGACACCGATGACCTTTCGCGCTTCGAATTCGTTGCTGCGCTCAATAAAAACGCCTCTACATCTCAAGTTGCATCAGTTGCAAGCGCGGATCAAAGTTCGACCCTGAGCGCAGCCCAACAACTCGTTACTCGTTATCGTGCAGTTCATGGTGGTGACCACGTGCCAGAGCGTGTCACGACGGAAACTGGAGAAAGGGACTCTCACATTCTCGACGATCAGCGCTCGATGTACACACTTGCTGCGCCATCGGACGCGCAATCCACGATGGACATGATGTGGAGACCGAAACCCAAAGTTCACATGCGTCGCGCTGATCAACGCGCCCTCATGCAAGCTGTACGTTGTTCTTCCGCCTGCGTACTCGAATGACTATCGCTAACATGATTGCCGTAGCAAACTCAGGCGATTGCAATGATGAACAATGCCGGTTTGAAGCCCACAAGTAAGATTCAATGTCGCCGCCGGGGATGCGCGGATATTCTGTCGGACGTCGAAGCCCTCAAGTACCATCTTCATATCCACAATATCGCAGACTCGGCTGTCAAGCGCAATGATACTCCAGCCTGCACTACCCGCAAACCACTTTCCCTGGTTGAGTCCAGTGCTTCCATTTCAAACGCCCCGAAGAGAAGCCACTCTCGCTCAAAATCCACTCTCGTGACGCGGCACAAACGTTTGGCGACTTCTCCCCTTCCTAGGAAGCTTTCAGCTGGTAGTCTCCTTCCCTCACTTTTCTCCCCACGCGAGAGCACCCCGGAAGTTCAAGAGATTCCTAGTCTTACGACTGTTGCCAGGGCGTTTACACCAGATCCTAGTACAGACAAGCCAACCGGTCTTCTGCCCGTGTGCACCGATGAGGCACCCTCCGCCCACACTTCGACGCCTTCCCGTGGTCGAAGAATGAGGAAGGGGAGCATGGGTGTCTCTGTAGGCACTGAGTGCAACCCAAGCATCGCCATGTTACTTTCTCCACCTTCATCACCGAAGATGCGTGGCCATCTTGTGCTTGCACCGCACGCAAAATCGCCTGTGCCGGTTGCGCTCGGCTCTACCAAGAGCGATAATTATGTTTCCTTCCGGAACGAGAGCATGCATCCGGTGTCTGAACAGCTCACAGGGTCGCGGAGCCCCATGAGAGCGCTCAGTCCAACGAGGGCTATGAGCCCTATTCGGGGTAAGGATACATCCTGATCAGCTCAAGTTGTGCACTGCTGATGATATTGCTGTAGACGGTATTAAGCGTATTCTATCCATTGGGCGGCCTGATAATGTCCCTATCAGTGAATTATAGAGACCCTGGCCAGTTATCCTATTGCAGCTGGTACTGTATTACATTTCCGCATGGTTTCTTATCTCTGCATGTTTTTCATCACTCACATTTCACTACTTTATACGTATTTCTCTCATCTCATCTCATCAGTTTACTTAGCATACAGCGTTTCATTACACAATTGTTGTACTATTGCAATGCCTGTTTATATTTTACATAACATGTTGTTTGGTTGTGGACTCCGTAATAAATAGCCATGGGTTGATGTCACGTCAGTTCGACTGGACGTGCTAAGATGAGCCATAATTCACGACCATATCCGTTATCTCAAGCCCCACAAAACCGGCCTCATGCTCCACGAGATAGATAACAGCTTCAGGAGATCAGACCGCTCTACCCGCCTTGGCCGCACAGGTTCTTGAGCAGTAAGGATGCTTCCCAAAGCGAGGCTTTGAGCGACAAAACTGCGGGAGATAATGTAATCAGCATGGCTCGAGGGAAGATGTGGCGACTGAAGTACGTACGCTGCACATCTTGGTTGCTTCCGTGGCGCATGTCCGGCCGCAGTAAGGATGGTTTTGGAACTTGGGCCGTACCTGGCAGAACTGTATTGATCACCGCTCAGATGACACGCTGCTAGCTTAGAGCAGGTACTCCACGCACCTCACAAAGTCCACTACCTTGAAGTGAAGGTACCTGGAGACTGCCAGGTCCGCTTCCCGGAACGGAACAACGTTGCACATTCACATTGGGAGCCAGTTGAGTGGGCACGAGGGAAGCAAGATCTTGAACTGATAAACGAGTGGAATCTCGTCGGGCAGTAGGGATGTGGGACGGGTTATCCTGTTCTTCGCGGAGTTCTTCTCGAATCCTCACGAGGGCTTTTCCGAGTTCATTGCGGCCAGAGCGATCAGCGCCAATTCCCCAGAAATAGTCACGTGGGGAATCCTGACCATGGACTGAATCCTAAGCCGAGAAAATGGATAGGATTCCTCTCACCTCGATGATATCAGCATCGCCCGTTCCCAACAGTAGCGCTTTGAGGTCGGGATGTTGAGTGAATTTGAGGTGAAGAGCAATCTCCATCTAGGTTTGCAGGAGGAAACTCTAGTCTGATCAAAAAGCTTCCACTAGAACGAATGATTGGTACCTTTTCTACGTTGACTTGTCTCCAATCCGAGCGCACCCATTTCTGGTACTGATGTGCCTCATCAAAAGCCAACATCGGTCTTTCACCACAATTTCGAATCCGCTCCGCGATCTCTGGATGGGCATCCACGAACTGTCATCGACACCAGAGCGCAAGACCCAATGTCAGCATATATTTTTGCAAGCGAACAGCATGCAGTATGTACCTTGAATGCTTGAAATAGGTGCTCGCTCGTTGGATATCTTTTCCCTTTGTAAGTGACATCGTGCGGAGAAAAGTTGGTGAATTCATAGAATGGGTCATTCTTATCGTAAAACAGGATCGGCGGCGTCTTCGATGTTCGAAACGGAGCTACGGATGCGCCGACGGGGGCAACAGGAGCCGTAAGGGGAGGATAGTCCGCGTCAGTGCTACTTGAGACACTCCGCGCTGGCGGCTTCAGGTAGGAGTTGCTGGATAACACATTAGAAGACAAAAGACGCCGGAAACAACCATTCGCACCTTGGAGCAAAGTACTGTGTAACGGGCCTTTGTTTTTGTTTGCCGGAGGCGGACTGGGGCGTAGTGGGAGATCCTCCGAGCCCAAAGAGTTTCATGATCCGACGGGTGTCTACTAGCATTCCGAGCGTGATTACAAAGATCGCAGCGAGTAGATAGAGAATTGTGAGGATATACAAGGGGGAGATGATCGTGTCAGCGCAAGTTCAAACAATAATTTCCTTCGCGACTCACGAGAACGGAGTTTCTTATAGGGCTCCTCCGAAAAGGCGATGTAGTTGACTCCCCACGACGAAAATATCTCGGAATGATGGGTTTCGCCACGAGGGGGAACCCGAATGGACTAGGATGGGGCAAGCATAAGAGTGACCTAGTTCATTTTGTTGCCGCGGCTGTACGCTTGACACGCCAGCCAGTTACAACGTTTTTTCCAAGGCTGCGCCTTACTCCATCTTACTCACTTGCCTTTTCTGGACGGCCTAGAACGCTAACATCTGTAAACAGCGTGGATGCGGCGTGGCGGACCATCCCAAAGCAGGCGTTACTTGCCTCTACGTACGTGACACGAATGGAACCAGTTCAGAAATTTTAATTGCACAATGGAGGCACGCGTTGCGTTAATTGTGCTGGTTTCAGCCGAAACACCTCGAAAACCGCGGGTATGTGGGGTTGACTAATTGTCCGTGTCGTTTTCAGCAACATGCATCGGTTCGGTCTCGTCATCTATGCCGATGAGGTGCAGTGGGGGTGAGGTGTGCCATGGGCAACATATAACCCTCCACTCTCCAATTCTTCTGTCCAGATCGCAGTGCCAGCTCGTCCTAATCATGGCTTCTCCCCCTCACAAAGATGGATGGATAAAGTTGCTGCCTCCCGACGAGTTCTCTCTCGGTAACCCAGTGAACACATCCAATGGTCGGCGGCTGGTCCGACTTGACAAAGGCAACCCCAGCTTCGCTAAAGGTGTGTAGATATTCTTATATACTTCCCGTATTACAAAGGCTGATGCCGCTCCAAATATAGTTGAGCAGCTCTTCATCAAAGGGTGGCGCCACCGTAAGAAAGCGCGACCCGATATCCAATATATCCTCAGGGTTCTCTGGCCAGAACCTGCCCTCGAGCCCTACCTCGACTATAGGTACAACTCTCTTCCCACTGGCGTACCCCTATCCATGACATGTCACAGAGATCGAGTCCAGGACATTATCAGAGCTAAAGATAAGCGCGGAAACGAGAAACTCCTTTTCCACGGAACGAACCGTGCATGCCTATTAGGAGAGTCGTCAGGCAGCGTGCTCCTCTGCGATCTTAAAGGATGTTATCTGTGCTCCATTGTGCGCAGTTCATTTGATGTGAACAAATGTGGTAAGTCATTTCGCTCGCCTCCCTTTACCTCCTCTTATCCACCAATCAGGCGCGAAGAATTCGTTCAAGCGGTAGGTTACTTGGACTTCGTTCGAAGTAACTCTATTTTGATAGCGATGCAGCTTTGGACATGGCATCTATACCTCATCCTGCTCCTCGAGTACGTCCTCTAATTCGATTTGCTAGCATCAACCATAATCCCTTATAAACAACAGAGGCAGATGACTATGTCTCCAATCTCTCTGAAAACGCCTCTCTGCGGGTCATGATCCTCTGCCGCGTCGTTGTAGGGAGGCCCTACAAGAGATATCGAAACGCTCCAGACCTACTCGCACCACCCTCTGGATACGACTCGGTATGAAGGTGATCCGGATATTCAACACAACTCTCTGTCTAACTTGTCCCTCAGATCGCTGGGGAGATTGGATGGGACTTGAATTATGAAGGTTTGTCGAACCACGCATGGCGTCTTCAGGCACATAGAATGATAATCGATAGAAACGGTCACCTACGACAATGACACCGTGCGTCCAGCGTATCTGATTGTGTATGGGGACAAGCCAAAACGTGTGACAAATCTGAAGGCATTTGTCAAGAAGATATTCAAGACCCCAATTGTGTCATGAGTGTCAAACCCCAACTACATAGAAAGGTCACGGCCAGGTGCCTGCCATCGAAATGGTTGCATGAGTATTTATACGAATGTTTATTTCTACGTTGATACCCGCACATTTTGTACGATAGTCATATCCACAGTTGTATCAATTGGAGTGTGTCTAGGCAACCTGTGAAGTGAGTCGTCGAGCGGAAGACTCCGAAGAGGTCCGCGAGTGGCTGTGAACCCCCAGACTCCTCATGTACGCAGTCAAGGTAAGGTTGTGTTCCGCCCCCGCCGCTGCATCGCATCCGGCTAGCAGCATCGTGGAGATGCTATGCCAGGGTCGGCCATCACTGCTGTACTGCATGCCTCGTGGGTCAAGAATGTAGGTGCCAACCAAAGTCACCACCCCCCGGATCAAAGCACACTGGTACTCGCACGTGTTCTATATTGCCGTGTCCATAGTGTGGCTGCCTTGTGCCGTGGTCGAGGTGAGCTTTGCTTCGGCAACTACAGACGCGGACACCATCCGGCTACACCGCGAACAATGGCGGTAAAATGAGCAAATTCCTTCGCCACCAAGTTTATTCTCCCTCGCGGAGAACACGCCCTATTCGCATTTATCGAGGAGTTACCACAGTGCGCTGCATGCTCGTCCGTGTGGTGGGTATAAAACACCTGTTTGCCCAGATGCCACTTCATCAACCATCCTTCTTGTCTTATCCGCACATTTGAGCTGCTCCTGGCGAGCAATCGTTGACAACCCTTGTCAATCTCATTCATACCCTATCGTACTTCAGACAGAGCGAGCACCATCTCATTCGATATGTGCGCTGCACTTCCACCCATGCACGCTGCGCTCTCCGTGCTCGGCACGATGGCTGGTCAATACTTGGCGGCGCAAAGTGCTCAGGCACAATCGGCGCAACCTCAGCCTCAGCCTCAACCCCCACAACCGCAGCCAGTCTTTAATGCCCCACCTACCCGACAGCCCACGACCAACACAGCCAATCTTTGTGATGTATGCCACCTCCTCGACGCGTGTGGTACCCACGCTTGATTCCCCCCCTTGCAGGTTTGCCACGCGAAACCCAAGTACTTTGATGGAACCAAGACGCACTCGTACTGCAGCAAGACATGTGCTGCCAAGATTCAGAACAAGGGTGCCTCTGGTAATAACCCTCCCGCGAGGGGAAAGAGTGGCAAGGCTCCCGCTCGTGCCAAAGCCAACATGTGTGACGTATGTTGCCCTTTTGCCGACCTTGTCTCCGCGAGCCCATAAATGATGTCATACCATGCAGTATTGTCACAAGCAACCCAAGTACAACGATGGGAAGACGACGCATTCGTTTTGCGGCAAGTCTTGCGCGCAGAAAGCCAAGGCTGCAGGCGTCGCAACCGGAGGAGCACCCCTAGCACCCTCCAAGTCCGTAGGCTTGCACATCGATCTAGTCAATGCAATACTTATGGCTCTACGCTCCAGACCACTCAAGAACGGCTGCCTGCTGTGCGGGAAAGCCGTTAAGAAGGGCCACTTTTGCAGTCAGGCGTGTACTTCAAAGGTGGAGAAGAGTGCGCCGTTATTGCTTGAAGTCCCAAATGCGCATGATACCTTCAAGAGCGGTATGGTATCATAATTTGACCAATACCGAGAAAGGTCTGATCGTATCTAGTTGCCGACCAATTCAAGGTCACGTGGCGGCACCCGACGCCTTGTCCAACCGTGCATCGAGTATACAAGGTCATCGGACACCCTACTTCCATCTCGAAGTATGAAGCATACCGGTGGGTGACGATTTGCACAGACAGGCCCCTCGTCTCACCAAGACTCGACAGGACATCTGTCGAGAGTCGAGGCAAATTTTCAGCTGCTGGACGGTCTTCTGGGAATGAAAACCGTCGTTGGCACGGAACAACGAGGGAGTGTCTTTTGGGAGACAGCGGGAACAACTCCCTGTGCTCGTCGACGTCGTGTTCTCTCTGTGGTATCATCCGTACCTCGTACAGTTTGAATCTCTTTGGCAAGAAGACTGGCTGGGGAAGGCAAGTAACTAGTTCCCTGTAACGAACAGTGGGATGACCGTGAGTGCCTGCAGATTTGGTGCGGGTATTTACACATCCTCGACCTCTTCAAAGTCCAACGACTACTCGAACAATGTCAAACCTTCGAAGCAGAAGGCGATACTTCTCAACAAGGTTGTCGTTGGGAAAGGGTATAAGATGACACAAGACAACACCAGGCTGACCGCACCTCCACCTGGCTATGATTCGGTTTGTCTTCATAAGCTTCTTAATGTCCGTCGAGTGTTGACCGTGCTTGGACAACTTAGGTTCTCGCTGAGGTTTCCCTTGGGGGTTCCTTGAATTACGACGAATTGGTCTGCTACGCTGAGAATGCAATTAGACCGTCATACCTCCTCATTTACGATGCATAATGGTAGTCTCGCGAGTCGTTAATATCAATACCTTCTAATTTATACCGTGTTCCTTACACTATATATACTCAACTCATTGTATTTATGAATCACTTGCCTCTTACTTTCGACTCGTTGGACCTCAAGACCACAATCGCACCACGGTGATAAAATCCTCAGCCATATATTTCCAATGAAGCATGACATTTTGAGTGGGGGAGTATGCAGATACTATGTATGCGGTATGGTCATCTAAGGAATAGGACCAAGACTAGAATGATAATGTAGATGAGGGATCGAGGTGTCCGTGAAGATATAAAATTAGGCAGTCTAGAATTGGAGTGGCATCAGTGGGAAGTAAAATCTGCAAAATAAAAATAAAAAGGCTTACCGCGTCCTTGAGGTAGGTAATGAGGTCAGAACGGTCCTTCTCCTTCTTGAGACCAGCAAAGGCCATCTTGGTACCGGGAATGTACTAAAGAGCAATGTCAACCGACTTGGTCGACATACGGAAAAGCAGAGCAACTTACCTTTTTAGGGTTTTCGAGATACTCGAACAGGGTGTCCTCGCTCCATGTGATACCCTTCTTTACATTGGCATCGGTATACGAGAAGCCTTCGACTTGTCCAGTCTTCCGGCCAAAGATGCTGGGTGTCAATGAGCAAGCAGCCTGCACGCGATGAACATCGAGTGCTTACCCATGCAAGTTGGGTCCAACCTTGTTGGGTTCACCAGCGCCAACGGTATGGCATTGTGCACAACGCGTCTTAAAGAGGGAAGCACCCTTTGTAGCGTCACCTGTAGCACCAGTGTCAGCGCTCGTTATTGTGAAGAGGTACTAGACAGACCAGCAGCGTAAGGCATTGCGAAAGTCTAAGTGGTCGTGAATAAAGAAGGAGGCCACAAGCCTAGAGTGGGTTCGAAACCAAGATGATGATGGTTTGTACTTGACGTGGTTTTTTTCGTCGTAAATACTATTTCAGGTCCCGATCGTGCCGGTTTGTTCCGTGCGGGCATTCCGCTCCGACCAATCGGGTCACTCCCGATTCTGGCATCCGGAGACCGTCGAATATTGGACCGTCGTAAGTACCGGAACCCTCGTCGGTCACTCAAGTACTCAATGCTATTATTATACGTCAGAGACTTCGGATTTCTAGATGCCGGATACGATATCGCTACCTCTAACGGTTGTTTATTGATCGAGACTCTCGGAGTCTTTGTAACGAGACCATATTGTACTTATGCGAAGCGTACGTATCAAGTAAATATAATGAGTGGCCGTCATGGGCTATATATTCGACTAAGACTTCATGGTACAAAATGATATCCAATGTTAATTTTAAAAGATGAGATATTGCCTGCGTGTACATCAACAGGTCGTTTAACAACTCAATCCAGCGAGCGATATCGCTCCACGTCTGCACAGTTCAGATTTGCCTACCCTTATCTCTCCAATGGAGGACAATGCCGTGTCATATTGGGGACGTTCTGATCACCACTGGTTGACGAACATACCGCACGGACCTCCACACCAGCCATGTGATGACCATCATGCCAAACGTCAAAGTAAGTCTGCCAGAAAGCTCACGTCAGCATGACCAACACTCGATTTTCGGCAACTACCAACATTACAAGGACCGAGAGTGCTGCAAGAACCGTTAGTAGTGATGTCCGCAGGAACAAGCGATGCTCTCACCAAATAGTGCTTGCAACTGCCCGCAGTAGACGATTCCTTGACAGGAGTTATTCATGAATAGTGAGGGGAGGGATTTGTTGAGAACTCCCGTGCCCGCAACCCAGAGGACCCACGTCACGAGAACCCATACCGCTTGGGTGCCAATCGATGCGATTGGACGTCGTGACCAGAGAGGGTCAAGGAAGAAAAGGGTATACGTTCCAGACGTGACGGTAGTCCAACATCCTGCGAACCTGCAGGACATGAGCAAGAGAACGTGGCCAGTCGCAGAATGTACTGTACGTACAAAAGGAAACGCACTCCAGTGCGCATAGTTGGACCAGGTGCGTTGTCGTTATACTTGTACTGCAGCAAAAGCCAGGTTGCATTAGCGACCTATATCCCGCAATGCAGTTATTCAATAATCCAGTATACTAAGGTGGATGAACCAGCCTCCGCTAAGCTGCAGAAAAGCAGAAAAATATAGATAACTGAGGCACGTGTAAGCCACAAGGGTACTGCCACGAGTAGCACCAACGACTGTTGCACTTACGCGGGCCATATTGCTGAATGCGAACTCCAGATACCTTGTTGAGGGTTCTTGGGTGGCGTTTCGAGTGCCGGTATAACAAGTACAACGGACAGAAATAAATGAGCGCGAGCATCGGGGTGACGGCGGCGATGATGCTTGAAATGGCGCTAGAATACATCCTAGATTTATTGGCATCAGGGGCAGCAGAAACACTGGCGGTACTCTGAAGAGCGAAAGAGCCTGTCGCAAGAGCAGCGAGAATGCACAGGGAAGAGGCAAACGGGAGCATTTCGACCAGCTTGCGGTTGAGAGGATGAGGTTGGGAAAACAACATGGGCAGAAGGGAATGCGCACCGAAATGGTTTGGTGACGAGAAGTGGGGAAAGACATGCTTGCCATTACGACAGACGCGGTCGCCGCGGCACTAATGGCATGTGCTGCTAACGGCGAGGAATGAAGCGGTTCAGACTCGAAAGTTGGGAGGCCTTGCATGGTTTGTTGCTGGTCAAACCCGTATCTCGAACTGCGGCATAATATGCACGCTGATTCACGGGTGCAGGCAGAAACGTGTTTGCGGCGTTGCTTCTTGTGACTTGACGCACCAAAGACGGCCAACCGCAAGTTTGCATGGTGGTGGGCCTGAGCTCCCAGAGAGATCATGTCTGGGTTCCCGTCGGACTGAGGAGGAGGGAGTACACTGACAAGTGATGGGGAGTCTGAATTCTACGGGTCATGATGATGATTATACACGATGCTACAGGTGTTGCCGAGAAACGCCTGCCTGCAAGGTTTGTCGGAATTAAGCACAAATAATACAACACGGTCCGACACGGCCCACCACCTATGTGGTGTATCAACGCATCCTCTTCCACGGCTCACTTATACTGGAAAGCTTGGTGGCCGGGCTTCAACACCATCGACGCGTCGTGCGGCCAGATCGCAGTCACAAAGAAGGCTTTTTCAACAAGTCCAATGCAGCAGCACAAGTCATATCAGCCATTCAACCATTTTGAACAACCCAACAGCCTGCGTAAGCATCTTCATCCGTATGTGCTGTGTTTTAATGGGTCTCACTTTTCCTGACATCGCTCTCATTTGTCGTGTCACCAGTCTACGACTTGGAGACAAAACCGAAAAACCACTCCATGGTAAACGTTGTCCGAAGCCCCAGATCAACCGTTGAGGAGGTTTGGCTCGAAGTCGCCGTTCTTTAGCGTATTTCAGTTTCGCGCTCCCTCACTAAATGTCACACTCATGCGTACCCAGTGTTGTCACTCACATGTTGCGCTCCTGGAATGAACCATCCACGGGAAAGCACAATCAATCAAGACGTGGTCCAAGAACGAGTAGATGCACCCTCTGAAGATTTCTTGGAGAGAATGGCTAGTTCTTTTGCGTGCAGGACGACTCACCTTCATCGATGGTTACACCGCCGAGTAGAATGAGAGTCAACATTTTTGATGAACAACACTTCTTCCTGGTGATTATGGAAGCAAGCATCGGCAACTGCTTTCAGAGGTGAGTGTATGACAATCCTGTTTTGACTTCGATGCTGCGTATCTAACAGCTGCGTGGGTGATGGTGAATCACTCAGCGACTAATATACAAGGTAGGGATCAATTGTTCTGCAGCAGTGTCGACGCTCCAGGTGTTCATTCCTACGAGGATGCTCCGTCTAAAAGCCCAGAAGAGCGCGCACTGTGTTATCGATGTCACATTGGGAACTTCGAGGTTGCCAATGCAAACCGACAGACTGTTGACGAAGTAGATGTTATGTGGATCCCGCCTCTGTGTAATATGTGTCTCATCCTCATTCTACCGAGCCTTGTGCGTACTGCCTCCTCAAAGCGACACCGCATACCACTACGCAAGCAACCTTCACGAAGATTTTCCCTTCGAGCTTCCTAGCTTCCCTGATTTGAACCTGGATGGCTCTACTATTTCTTCGACTGATACAAGACCTAATGGAACAACTCATGATGAGGCAGGGTTTCCGAGACCCTTTGATCTCTAACCCGAACGTTGCTTGGACGCAAACAGAAATCCCAATCAATACACTGTTTGCCACGCTCTGGGATTTGGCGGAAGGCTAGTATTCTGCATCAAGAGCTCCGAGATAACGCGATGACCGTTAGGACGTGCAGAGGGCACGTTGATGCTACCCTCTGGTACGCCATATTCGGGATGATCGCATCGTTGAATCTTTAGGCCAACAGGCACCGAGAGGAATGAAACTGGGCGGTAAGTAGTCAAGGATGTATGTTGTCACGTCTATCACACGTCTCGCGATGAATTGTCAAATTACCCGGGGAACACCCCGCCTCCCTTGATATTTTCCTCTCCGTCTTGACCTCCCGCGTCGTTTTCTCCTAGCCGTTCGGTTTCCAGGTGCGGTGTCCAGTGAGTACCACGAGTGCTCCTGATTCTGGCAAATTCGAACGACAGATATCCGCTCAGTTCCCTCGCGTGAGAATATAATCCTGAAACAGGCTCACCACCCTCTAGGTACAACGTCCGGGAGGCACGATTTGGTCACCAGACTACGGGCCTAGTTTCCCGTGACATCCGCGATCATTCATTGATGGCTCATCGCGATCACATTTGCAATCCCTGCAGTTATCGTGTGCTTTCGTATGGAGTTGTGCTCGGCGTCAGAGCCTGGTCCGTGGATTTCCGAATCGTGCCACCTGGCGATAAGGAGTTTGACGTGACCTGAGCTCTGGTCGCGGCAGGACTGACGTGAGTACAGTATTCGTTACTGCTATCATCAAGTCGCTGCCAGGGGCTTTGTATTAAACGCTCTGACCACGCGCCGCGCCCATGATTGGGACTTGCGTGATTACCGTGTCTAAGTTGCTTTAAGAAGAGAATGGAAACCTGCTGGCATTTCTCGATCCCCGTCCTCACTCTTTGACTAGTAGGATGGCCGGTCTGGACCTTGATCGCAACATCCCCGCTGCGTTGGCAGAAGCTGACCAACATCCCTCGTCGAAAACATCCCTCGAAAAGAGGGATCTGGCTCCCGTGGACGACGACGACAGTGTTCATGATGGACTCGAGTTCCCGACTGAGGAAGAACTGGCCACTCTTCGCCGTGTGTCCGATGCCCTTCCGTGGACCGCATACAGTGAGTACTCTTCTCTTTCTTCCTTATCTGTCCCAACATTTCTCGGGTAGTGATCGCTGTCGTCGAGTTGGCTGAGCGTTTTTCGGTAAGTGCTCCAATCTTGCGTTGAGAACGGGTCTGACTTTCGGCCTGTTCAGTATTATGGTATGAAAAGTCTCTCTTTCGTCATGTTCATGCTCAATCATCGTCCATCCGAAAGGTGCCAGTGCTGTTTTTGTAAGTTGAAATGCGACGTTTGCTATTCATTTCTGATCGTGCACTAACAACCACTGGATAGGTAAATTTCATTCAGCAGCCACTTCCGTCGGGGTCTCGCACGGGTGCTGGTGGTGCAAATGGGCAGTCCGGCGCCCTTGGAGGCGGCCAGCAGCTGTCTACCGGATTAACTACCTTCTATCAATTTTGGTAGGCATATGGTTCTGATCATTTTTGTCCCACTGCCACATGACCGGACCAGGTCCTATATTTGTCCTATTGCTGGTGCCTACATTGCTGATACCTATTGGGGACGTTACAAGACCATCTGCTGGAGCGTGGTTCTTGCCTTGTTGGGACATGTCATCATGATCATCTCCGCCATACCCGGTATTATCGGCGGGAAGACATCCACTGGGTTGTTCGTATTGTCTCTCATTGTCACAGGAACAGGAGCGGGCGGGTTCAAGTCTAATATCTCGCCGTTGGTCGCTGAGCAATACCGACGCACGAAACCGTTCGTTATTACCACCAAATCTGGCGAGCGTGTTATCGTTGACCCTATCAAGACGACGTCGAGAATCTACATGGTACGCGTTCCTTCGTCACATGCAGTGCTCTACCCACCCCCACCGATCTAGTACTTCTATCTTTTCATAAACATCGGGGCGCTTATCGGGCAAGTGACCATGGTCTATGCGGAAAAGGTAACAGCTTTCACACCCCTGTGACGGTGGCCGTTTCTAAGTATCGTATGCCTTCACAGTTTGTGGGTTACTGGCTCGCCTTCACACTCCCAACTATCGTCTTCTTCATCTCTCCCCTCTTCCTCTGGTGGGGACACGGACGATACCGCGTTTCCCCTCCTACTGGTTCCGTGCTAGGCACCGCACTCCGTGTTTGGCGATATGCTCTTCGCGGCCGCTGGAGCTGGAACCCTGTTCGATGCATCAGACAACTTACCGCTAATGACTTCTGGGAGAGTGCCAAACCCTCCAAAGTGGTCGGTGAGAAGCCCAAGTGGATGAAATTCGACGACAACTGGGTAGATGAGATTCGGCGTGGTTTCAAGGCTTGCGGCGTCTTTGCGTGGTACCCAATTTATTGTAGGCGGGTCTCTTGTCTCGTGTGAACGGCTATGACGTTTTTCTTTGTGCGCAGGGCTCTGCTACAATCAGTTGAACAACAATCTGACTTCGCAAGCGGCCACTATGAACACTCATGGACTGCCTAATGATATCTTGTCGAACCTGGACCCTTTTGCGCTCATCGTTTTCATTCCCATCTGCGACTTGGTGGTAGGTTACAAGCCGCGGTGTTGCCGTCTCGACCAAGTCCACTTACCATCTCTCACACAGATATACCCTGCACTCGCAAGAAGGGGTTGGAGATTTACCGCTCTCAGGAAAGTTGCCTGGGGCTTTGGTACCGCAACCGCAGCCATGATCTGGGCAACCGTCGTCCAGTACTACATTTACAAGGCGAGTCGTTCGTACATTCTAACAACGCACGCATATTCAACGGTCGATCAGACGAACCCATGTGGCCATCAGGCGAGTACCTGCGAAGACGCTGCGGGGAATCCACTCGTCTCGCCTCTCAACGTCTGGATCCAAACCGGCTCGTAAGTAATGTCCTCTTCCCAAAGAAAAAAAAAACCGTGCTATCGATAGACTGAGACCGGTCCACTTGGCAGATACGTCTTGATCGCGTTTAGCGAGATTTTCGCCTCCATCACTGGGCTCGAGTATGCGTTTACCAAGGCTCCCAAGAACATGCGCTCGCTCGTCATGTCCTTGTTCTTGTTCACGACTGGGTTTTCTGCTGCGCTTGGCGAGGCTTGGGTCTGTGAGTAGTCATGCTCGCCCCCCCCTCCTCACTTTTTTTTTGTGGGCGTGTCGTGTCTGACTGGATGATTTTAGCCTTGTCTACCGATCCGTTGCTCGTATGGAACTACGGGTCCATCGCCGTTTTGGCGGGGGTCACTGGCACCATCTTTTGGCTCTCTGTGCGCAAACTTGACGCGGAAGAGGACAACCTGAACAACCTGACCGAGGGACAATTTGGGTTCTCGGAAAAGGATCAAGTTCTACCGGTTGCTTAATGCTAGCACGCGATGCTCTACCAAGGTCTTTTGGGTTTTGTTGTTGTTCAAGGTGGCAAAAGTTATCAGACACACCCCATGGTGTGTTTATTGTCACGTTTATGAAACGATTAGTCCATTTAATACGTACCTTTTATGACTGTTGAAACATTGATATTCATTCTCCTCGAGATCTCAAACCACATGTAATGGATATTCCCCATGTATTTTGTGAGCATGGCATAAGTGCACGTAAAACATGGCGGCCATAAGACGAAAAAAAGTAACTACAACGTAGCAGGGGAGTGAAGCACTTCAGGGAGCGAAGAGCGTCGTGAGGAACGCTTCGCCAGCAACGGACCCTTTCTTCTTTTCCTTTTTCTCTTTTTGCACTTGGCGGACTGGGCATAAAATATCTAAGTATTGAGGCAAGTCCGGACACGAGGCACGTACGCAGTTCCTGTTTGCGGAGGACCTTGGCATAAGGATTCAAGCGGAAGAGAACAGCCTTGTTGATCAAGGGGTTCTTCTTTTGTGTCCAGGGTCGTTTCTGGGTCTTGGGGCCAGCAGGACGGACGACGGATTGGATTTCGGTGCTGTTGATGAGACGGGTGACGTCGGGGTTGGTGATCTTGGCGGTAGGGAGGCTAGACATTTGATAGTGAGAATGAGGTATGCAAAGCAGCGCATATATGCACTGACATGTAGTCCTTTTTGAAGGCGGATGGGCTGTCAAAGGTTCCAAAGACTTGGTCTAAAAGGGCAAAAGCACCCTCGGTCCAGATGATGAAGCGGCCTAGGTGACCACCAGGAGCAAGCTGGAGGAGGTTGAGCCTTTTGACGTTGGCGAGTTCGACACCGGGGAGGTTACGGAATGCCTTAACGATGCCATTGTCCTCACTGTAGACGACAAGAGGGCCGCGGCGCTGGCGGTATCGACGGTTGCGCATTTTTCCCTTTCCGGCGCGGAGTTTGCGAGAGTTTGAGACTTTGACGACATCGGGGTAAGCGTTGATGCTCTTCAAGAGGGCGACTGCTTCCTTGGTCTTCTTGAAGGACTCTACCTCGGAGGGGATGACGAGAGGGATCTCGGGGACCTGCTCGATGCGATGACCACGAGCGAGGACGAGAGAGGGGAGGGCGGAGGCAGCGAGTGCGGAGACAGTAGCGAAGCGACGCTGGTTCTGGTTTACTTTGACGTGCCACCTGCGCCAAGTTTTGGTAGGGGCGAACATGCGACCACCACGGCACATGTTACCAAAGGCAGCCTAGAAAGATGATGAGCGGGAGGCAGGGGAAAGGGAATTGGATATACCTGGCCAGAGCGATGAGTACCACCGCCACCGACACGGGGAATACGCGCGACGGCGCGACCGGTACCCCAAGACTCTGCAGATGTCTGGTGGCCCGCCTTTTCACTGACGGCATAGGCCTGGCGCTTGTTCTTTGCAACGCTCTCTGATAAGGGGTGAACGGGACGGTATATGAAGGCAGAACCGGGACTGACTGTGGACCTGTGCGACGACATCAAGCCTGATCGGTGCGGTCAAGACGGCGGGGAGAGGGAGAGAGCTGGAGGGCTCTGAGGGATGGAGATGAGGACAAGGAGAAAGATAAAGATGTATGCATACCTCCTGACACGGTGTGTACGGTGACTGTCGGTCTTGATGCCATGGCGGTCGTCGTTGGCGATGTCGATGAATTGGATGAGGAGGAGGAGGATGAAATTAAGGTTTAGCTAGTAGCAAGCCACAAGCCAAACAGGACCACACAAGGCTTTAGATCCTAACAGATACAAACAAAGCCTTGCTTTGTCCGCAAGGCAAGCACGTGTCGACGAGGATATCAGCGCGCCACGATGACAGCGCGACTCTGATTGCGAATAAGTAATAATGTACCCACTGTCCAGCAGCGACGAGCCCTTCCGCGCTACCGTCAGAGACAACCGCGGAATACCGACCCTCTTGTCGCCTTGGGAGTTTCTCGAGGACTATGGCATCGTGCATCCATCCGGGTGCGACGTGTGCTCTGCCTACATGAAACACGTCGCAGATGCCAGCTACTCCCCACACCAGCCCGCCTTCCAGATCGCTTTTCAGGATCGCAAGCGCGCTCGCGAGGACGTGTACAACAGGGGCGTCTCAGAGGGCATTCGACGCCAGAAGGAGGAGGAGCGCGACCTACGCGACAGCATAGAGCGCTACCATCTCGAGCGCAACCAAGCACGCGAAGAGCTCCTCTCTCTCCGTGCACAGCTTGATTCTACTCGCGCAGACTGCGACAGGCTCCAGGAGAAACTAAGACTACCCTCCGCTCCGACCGTTGTTGTCGCAGACTCTCCCCCGGCGGTGCCTCTGCCCAAGCCGTCCCCGCCGGTGGGCCCAGTCCCCACGGCCGTCTCTCCTCCTGAGCTCCCCCGCCTGCCTGATGCGGCCTCCCCTACAACAAACACACCTCCCGATCAGTCTTCCGTGACTGAGCTCTTACCGTCACTCTTTCCCAACCATGTTTCGCCTTCAATGGCCACTCCCGCATCTCCCCAGGCCCAGCTCCCAGACTGCGTCGCTGCTCGCTCTTTTGCAGCCGTTTTATCTGCAGGACAGCCCTCGAATGATGACGAGCCCGTCCTACAGTCGCTCATTGACGAACACCACACTGGTTTTCAGCACTGGCAGATGCCGGTCCAACAATCGCAATCCCACAAACCCCCTAAGCCTACCAAGAGCATAAAGCAAATACAATCCCTCATCAAAGCTGCTCACCAGCCCGGGAATCATCAAGCCTTGACCAAAGTCAAGGCTTTGTGCTCAGAAGCTCATAGAACTCCGAGGGAGCAAAAGACAGAAATACAACGCTACCTCCTGTCAACCTGGCGTACTCCAGACTGGGACCATCCCACCTCGGCTTCCAGGCTTCCTGCCCCCTTGAATAACCCTCGCTTAGAGGACCCCGTGGAATGTTGGGTGGCGTATTACGCAGCCAATCCGAGTTCCTGTCCCAAGGGCATCCGACGTGATGCAGACGGAAAGCCTTTCACATCAGACATGAGAGCAAGCCGAACCGTCGCTCGCCTCCGTCCTGTTGTGCTCCCTAATGACCCAGAGTCTCGCGAAGCCCGCCAAAAGTTCATGGCGGTCGTGACCGAGCTCTTCTCGGAACCAGGAGGATACGAGAATATCCTGAGGAGAGGTGCTTTCAGTGTCTCTCCCCAAATCGGCTATGTCCCATACGTGGGCACTGCCGACACGGTCGCAAAGGAGAGCGTTGCTCGGCACTTTGCTACCTGTGGCGTTACTATCACCATGGCCGATAAAGAACTTGGTCCATGGGCACGAGAATACGTTCGCGATGTATATTATTGATCCTTGTACTGGTACATCACTCCCCCGACATCTGGTCATGTCTTTATTGTGTTCATAGATTACTTCAAGTTGCACGTGATGGATTGGGACGTATTTGCGGCGGCTGTAGTACGGATTTAGATGAGTTGTGTTCTGTCATTTATTTGCTCGAGGATTGATATGATGGTATGAAATGAGCCATCTATACAGACACCTTCGTATTCACCAGATATTCGGTGCCAACACCGACGTCGGCAAGACGGTCATCGCGGCTGCGCTCGTTCGCGCGTCCACTCTCACAAACCATAATACGTTTTATTTGAAGCCCGTCAGTACAGGTCCGCCGCAGCATGCCGACGACGCGTATGTTGGTTCGGTGCTTGTGCATTCGAAAGCATTGCTGATACCCCATGCACTAGACATGTCGAACGCTATGCTGGGCCTCGCCGGCATTTGCTCAACACACATTGTCTGTTCCGATACGAGGATCCAGTCAGTCCTCATCTTGCAGTTAGAATGGCGTCTCAAAGGTCGGGGGTCGAGGTGCGTCGCCCTCCTACGAACGTTTCACTCTCATCCAACGACCCAGTTAGTCCTCCGCACCCTCCGACGAAACTTTCGTCAACGCGGTCGCCGAACATATCCGCGCATGTGCCCGGATCGGGAAGCCAGGCCACATGTATGTAGAAACTGCTGGAGGTGAGAGTCACTCCTGAGTGAGTGGTAGTACGAATCCTGCATGGTATCGTTCCTGACGCATATTGAAGGTGTGCATAGTCCAACACTGTCCGGAACAACACAGCTCGAAAGCTATCGACCACTGTTTCTTCCTACGGTTCTGGTGGGAGACCCAAAACTCGGTGGAATTTCGTCGACAATATCGTCCTATGAGTCGCTTCTTTTGCGCGGGTACACAGTGGACGCGATTCTTCTTTTCCGTGATGACTACTATCGGAACTACGAGTATCTCTCTCCTTATTTTGCCGAACGCGGGGTGCATGTCACGTCACTGGACCCACCACCTCCCCTCCAAGGAAATGTCAATGAAGACATCTCCACTACCGAAGCCTACTATGCAAACTTGGCTCCCTGGAGTCTCGACGGCGAGATTTTCCATGCCCTGCGCCATTTGGACGAGTGCCACGCTCATCGGATCAAGGAACTCGATTCGATGCCCCGCCGAACATTGGACACCATCTGGTGGCCATTCGTACAGCATGGTTTGGTCAAGTCCGAGAAGGACGTTACTGTTATCGATAGCGCTTGGGCAGATTTCTTTAGTGTCTATGATTCATCCTCAGAGCCATCGGCATGCTCTCTTCTTGCTCCCAAGCTAGATGGTTCTGCCTCCTGGTGGACTCAGGCTGTTGGGCATGGACATCCCTCCCTTGCCCTGGCAGCGGCGAATGCCGCAGGGAGGTATGGGCACGTCATGTTTCCTCATGCAACTCATCTCCCTGCACTCAAACTGGCGGAGCGTCTCGTTCACGAAGGACCTGGTGTGGGCTGGGCTTCACGTGCTTTCTTCACTGACAATGGGTCCACTGGCATGGAAGTTGCCCTGAAGATGGCTCTACGGTTGTTTTCGATCAACGAAAAGGAGCTTACACCCAGCGACAAGAAAGGTCTCTGGATTGTCGGCTTAAAAGGAAGTTATCACGGTGATACAATAGGAGCGATGGATGCAACAGAGGAAGGGGTCTATACATGTGAATGGCACCAGTCAAAAGGCTTCTGGTTCGAACCGCCAACTGTCGCGATTAAAAACGGCAACTTTGTCGTATCTGTCCCATCCCCGATGTCTCCATCGACGTCTTCCGTTCATTTTGACGACATGCACTCTGTATACGACATCGAAAATAGACTCCACTCGCCACTTGCCGACATCTACCAAACTCATGTTAGGAACACTTTGCAAGCACTCCGCCAAAAGGGTGAGCGAAAGCTGGCCGCCCTCGTCTTGGAGCCAATCGTGATGGGCGCTGGGGGAATGATCTTTGTGGATCCGCTCTTCCAACGCGTCCTGGTCGATGCAGTTCGCGATAAATCGCACTTTGAAAATCCTCTTCCCGTCATCTTTGACGAAGTTTTCGTTGGCCTGTACCGTCTCGGCATGAAATCATTCGGGCCCCTCCTTGGTGTCAACCCAGACATCGCTGTTTATGCAAAAATCCTTACCGGCGGCGTTCTTCCTCTTTCCGTAACGCTCGCCTCCGAGCGTGTGTTTCAGGCTTTCAATAGTCCATCCAAAGTGGACGCGCTCTTGCACGGTCACAGCTACACAGCGCACGCCGTCGGCTGTCAAGTAGCAAACACGACGCTCGACATGATCGAGATGCTATCTCAACAAGACCCGTGGCGTCTGGCGCGAGAAAAATGGAGCTGTGGCGCGCGGCGCGAGTCCGCCGTGGTGTGGAGCTTTTGGGACCCAGGTTTTGTCCGCTCCGTCTCAAGCCTGCCGGTCGTGCACGAGGCGATGGCGTTGGGCACAGTGCTCGTAATCAAGTTCAAGGACGATGGCGCGGGTAAGGTCCTTCCGTCTTTCCGTGCGCTGTCTTGCCGAAAACAGGTTCTAGGTTACGCATCCCACACTGCCCAGCATCTGCTTCGATCCATCGAGCGCCCCGTCTGCGAAAGTGGGGCTCTCAGCGCAGCCCCTGGGGGTGCACCGTTTGGAATACATTACAGGACGCTGGGCAATGTGGCGTATTTCATGACCAGCCTCAATACGCCGCTACAGACGATCGAAGAGATAGAAGACAGGCTTTGGAAGACATTGTCGACGACGCACGTCCATTAAAGAAGTATAGAAGCTTCGCCCTGGAAGGACCTGTTGGAATTCCTCGTCGTTATATAATGCCCGTTTCTCCGCTCCTCGTTCACGGTCATTTAATCTGAGATCACCCGGGGTAGTGGAGGGGCAGTGAATTCCAGAAGGAGCACTTAAACTTTTGCGGTATCAAGTCCGTCGCCAGTAAATTATAGAATATCTTGTGTGCATTTTGTCACAATCAATTTTTCATGGCGTAGTCCATGTCCAGTCTATTATTTATCGCCGGCGCAACGCCCCATTAATAAGAATCAAAGAAATCTGGATGAATAGTACTGGTGTTGAACCAGACAAGGTACCCGGACCCATGCAAGGAATTATCGCTCCTCCTTGGTAGCCCCGCATGATTTCTTCATGTGCCGCTGCAGGGAATCCGGGCGAGCAAAGGACGTCCCACAACCCTCGCATGCCGACTTGACGCGTAAGTGGACAGCAAGAATGTGCCGCACGACACTCTCTTGTTTGAGCTCCTTGGTGCATCCCAGCCAGAGACATCTTTGGGTCGATTTTCCACCCGCTGAGAGATTGTGGACCTTGTTGAAATGCTGGGAAATGGAATGCTTCAGGTTTTTTCCTGGTGAGTAGGACATGTTGCACGGTGATCCGTTGTCACACCATTGACACATATGCGTAGTCTGCAAGGGAGGACTGAGTTACAGTTACTCGTCTGATCGTACGAGAAAAGTGGCTTACATCGTCGTAAACACTTTGAGAGATACGTTGTCCGTCAAAGCCGGGTCCGAGTGGGTTCAAGACATCCCAAGGTATCCCTTCTGCAGCAAATGCTTGTATGACAGCATCGCAGGGACCGGGACTGCCCTCGGGAAAAGCCGGTATCATAAAAGCGTTGCTGATGGAGGGTTGTAGATCTTGGAAATCAGAGAGAGGAATCATAGTATCCTCTCCAACCAAATCCAAATCGAAGGCGGGCGTCATGAGTGGGAAACTCTCATCAGCGTGCGCGTCCCGTGTCCCTGTGTGCTCGGTCAGACGATGAATATGGCCACCCGGTCAAACTGTCGCTTTGCTTACCCTCTATCATGATGGTCCAATCTGGGTGATATGACTGGTAAGAGCTGTTGAAATCACATGTATTCTCTGTAGCACAAGGTTCGTCATAAATTCTGAACGCTTCGGCTTGGTGGGGTCTGGAAAAATTCAGCTCCTTTGCTGCTGTCGTGTGAGACGAGCACCTCACCGTTGGTAAGCCCCGAATGACACGCCTGGGAGTAGATGCCCGGGTAAAGAATGGATCGGCGTCGTAACTGGGTATAATGGGATCGTACTGGTGCTAGCCAGGAGGGAAGTGTAAAACGGGTCGTTGACATCCATGAAGCTGAGATCAGTGCCGTAGACGTTGCCGGGTGCAGAATCCATGAGAAGACCTACCTGCGAGTTATGAGACGGGGACGCTTTTATATCTAAGATGTCCCGATGGTCGCAACAAGCAAGATTGCTTCCTTACACGAGCCTGCCAAGGTTCATATTCATGGCAATTTTGAATCCGGAACAGCGCTCGAAGTGTCCGAGACCGTTTTGGACGTGTAGCGTTATCCGCATCTTGGACACTGGGTCGAGGACCTTTCCTGACCATCGGATACTGAAGAAAGCGTTGTCGAAACAAACGATAAGACACCAAATGCACCTCACCCGACCTAATCGTTGCTCGCTGCAAGCAGGCGCGGACGAGCGCTTGTATGCGGTCGGGTGATTGTTGGTTTCCCGGTGACCATCGACCGGAGTTGGTCGACCCACAGCAAGCCTTAAGGAACGTCGTTTCCGCAATCAGACGATGCCAACCGTATCACGCGGACGGGAAATAGATCAAATTGGCACGCGGCGGGATACAGCTTGCCAAGGCACACTCCAACGAGAAGGAGACTTCTTGGCTGTTGGCGGGTTCGGATGAACCTATCGGTGAGATAGTTGGCTGGTAGCGGCTCGGCAAGACCGTTGTCCATACACAGATTGGAACGAGGAAACCGAGGTGATAAGAAATTATTCAGGTACGATATAATACGATACAAAACGTCAAAATTGCGGGAATACACACCAATCCAAAGGGGCATAACCGGTATGGGTTAACGTATCCAGAAGTCGGGGTGGAATGATACACGCCGATATCTTGAACAACTATGTAATACGGATCGGCACGTATACATCCCTGGAGGAACTTGTAAGCGGTGTTTCGGAACGGGAGGCACGACGAACACTCACATATGCACTCAATTGCCCGAGTGCTTTTTCGAGACATGGTTTTGCATCGTATGGGCGCGAGTGAATTGTTCATGGCACGTTGGGCATATGTGTCTCAGTTCGAGGTGTTTCTCATTCACGTGTCTCATGACACTCTCTTTCTTCATCTCGGTGAAGCAATTGAACCAGCAGCACATGAGTGGTGCATTTTCTGCACCAACGACCCCATGTGCGGTGCGCAGATGGTCGGGAAATTCGGAAGCTCGAAAATGGAAGTTACAAACGACACCGTTTGTCACCCAAAGGCAAACATAGGGACGGTGTTGGGGGTTGTTCGCGATCCGTGCAAACTCACAGAGCCGAGCTGCGTCCTAAGGCGTATCCAGTCAGTATCGTTCCCCGTCCGTCCGAGTTGATGGTGTTCTTACCTCGTCCCCAAAGTTGCGGTTGTAGCAGGCCATGGTGAATATGGGTAGGGGATTGGGTTACGACGAAAAGCTGTTACAAGTATGAGTGGGATTGTTACTGCTCTACCATCCCCAGCGGTTCCTTTATATTCATGCGTCCAGAAACCGCCGTGGAGGCTCTCCAAGTGGCCATATACAGAGATGGTTGCATGGAGGTCAATGAAACCTGACGTCCATTGGCAGTAGATAGTAGCATGGCCATTGGTATCGGAGGCGGGATGACACTCGGAGGACCCTATCGTTGCCATGTTGATAAAATGAACGCGCGATCAATTGCTTTGTATTATGGGAGGGCGAGATGCCGCAACAAATCGAATCGCGCCGATCTCGTCTAGAGATCAGACATACTATGGTGAGCATGCCCTGGACACGCCAGCCAAACCATCCAGTGGTCCGGGTGTCCTACCAAGCCGAGCGTTTACTGGCGCCAGGAATGCCGTTCAAAGTGTGATAGAGATGAACCTACCTTAGGATGCGTTCACATAGTAGCATCACCTTGAAAGATCTTGAAAGTGCGTGGATTGCACTCGAAATTAACCACTCCTGCATGGCTTAGGAATGCCGGAACACCGTCGACAGGATCTTGCTAGCGTAATCTCACGTTTGTAGGCTCCAAGGCTACTGTTTCCAGAGCGTCTTACATCGGGTTGATGTGGGACTATCCGTTGGTAGAATCCAAGTGTTCCTGTAATACGTCTGCACCGCTCCATTGGTACAAAATATAAAGCTCCTTACGATCATGTCACGCCATGTCTCATTTTCTGCCACAATCCAGATCCCGGGTTGAATCTCCCCGACGGTTTTCGGTTATCAAACCATCGGCCGAAAACTTGGTCGGTGCTGGGCGGTTGTTTCCTCGATCACTAGCGGCACTAGTACATCGGCGGTTATGCAGGTTGCCCAGCGGTAAAATTGGAGGAGCAATCACAGACCATGTGGGATCCATTTGGCGGAAGCGGTGAACACAGCACTATAGACGCTAGAACCTTCCTCGTCGTGCTCCGAGTGACTCGCATTGGTGTCGGCTAGGGCGCAAAAAAATCGGGCTGGTTTGGCAATTGGCCCGTGTCCTCATTCGAATGAAAGGTTTCGGCATTATGAATGAATGCAACATACTGGACACGATGAGACAGCGCTCGGTGAGTCCAGAACTTTTTGAAGTCTGTAAATAGACCCCTCCCATGAATGGCACGTATGCGTAGCGTCGAGCATAGTGGGAGGTCAGGAAAACCGTTGTCGAACCGAACGATATGACAAACGCACCACCTGATCTTTGCGCGGTTTGGGCAAAAGGGACTAGCGCTCGCGAGGTGACTGATGACAATCGATGACAATTGACCCGGATATACAGCAAGCCATGAGCAGGCCAACATCACGTTGATGATGCGAAGTAAATCAAAACGGCAATCCTAGTGCCAATGGCGACAGTCCGAATATGGCCTGTTAGGTAATTATTTAAAATAACATTGATTTTCTAATAATTTTCTAACAGTGCAACGGCACAGCTTGCCAGCGTCGGAGATTCCTTGACTCGATTATCATTCGTTCAACGGCGGGGCTCAGATATCCTGGAACCACGATGCCTCGCCGCGATAAGATACATGGACAAGATAGACGCATACACCTTCCAAGCGACAGCGAATAACCGAATTGGAGTAACGAATCCAGCAGTCCTAGTCAAGTATAACCATCATACATGCCGACAAGGACTATAAGTGATTAGTATGTCGGGATGGGCCAAGTACTCACATACCGACAGTAGCACTCAATTGCCGGAGTGCTTTATCATCGTATGGTTTTGCAACGTATGGACGCGAGTGAACTGTTGGTGGCAAATTGGACAGACATGCCTCAACTCGAGGTGTTGCTCGTTGATGTGCCTGATTAAACACTCTCTTCTCATCTCGCAGAAGCAATCGACCCAGCGGCATGGTGCTTGTCTGCACCAACGACCCCATGCGCGGAGCGCAGATGCTCGGGAAAGTCGGAAGCTCGGAGACGCATATTACAGACAAAACCGCCTGTTGTCCAAAGGCAAGAATAGTAGCGGTCGTTCGTAAGCGATGCAGAGGAAACTTGAGGAAGCATCGCAGCGTCCTTGGTTTATTATCCCTCTCATTCTGAGTTGACAAAGTCCTTACCGCGTCCGTAAAGTCAGAACTGAACTGGTTAGAGGGGCAGGGGGTTGAGCGAGGAGCCAAGTAGTTTGGTGCAGCAGAGGAGGGTAGGGGGCAGGGTAGAATACCTGGGCAATGGTCGTCCGTCAGGAAAGAGACGTCGTCATCATTCTAGCGTACGCACCGCTCGAATGGTGTCCAGGCATTGTCACTGTATCGGTATTTCAACACCAACCCATTCATTAACAGTTGTAGGCCTTACTTATTCGTGACCGAAGGTGCCTCCGCTCTTGATACGGTTATCCCGAGATCCTGAAGTGAAATGGAGATACTCACTCGATGTTTTGCAGGTAAACAGCTCCTAAGCATCCGACTGAGCATACATGGACAAGAGTTTAATGGACGATTACCATTCTTGGTGAGTATATGGAACTCGCGGGACACCACCTCCTCCAGTCGTCCTTCTTGCATTAAATCTTCCCGCCTCAGTATTCCCTCCGAATGAAGGTCAAAGTTAGCACATGATTACGTTACGATGCAAACACATACTTTTTCCAGCAGAGTGATCCATTGACTATCGTGCGTCACAGCGATCCTCGCAGAAGGCTCCTGCACAGGGAGTTAAGATCTCGTGAAATGTAGGATTGAGTTAGATAATATCGGAGGGGTGGGGGGGCTGTACTTTTGTCGGTCCTCGTAGCTTTGAATAATAATGGTCTGTTGTTGACTTGTTGCCTGTTTCATGCTGAGTGGCGGCTTCGCCGAAAGTCCCCTCTGATGTTTCCCCTACAAAGAAATTCGCCAAACCAGCGCCAAATTCCACTGATCTCGAGGCCAGCATACGCTCCGAATGATCAACCTTGATCGTTACTCGTTTCAGGTGCAGCAGCTCCTCTCTGACTGCAATTTTGAATCCAGTTATAAACACACTCTGGTTTGGAATTCCTGTGGAGTGTCGAGGTCCAATACGCCACTCCAAAGGACGAACAGTTTCCCAAGTAGAATGAGTCGTCACAATGAGTCCCCCTTTGTCAACTGCACCAATTTGCACCGGGCTGAAGAAGCTCCAGTGTTTTTAAATGATGCAAGCGACCATGAAGATGCCTTGTGAAACCCGGTCACGACGTAGAGGGCGTCGCTTTTGATGTCACGATAGAGTTGTTCACGGGCAAATCGATACCAATCGACTGCATTCTGTATGATGTCATCCAATAGTAGCAAGTCCTTTGCAAGTCTGTGGTGCTCAGCACCTTCAGGAAGTATGAGCATTGCGCCTTCATTCTGACGAAAACTGAAATGGTGATCAGTTAAGCTAAGTCACTCATAATTAGAAGGGTTTTTGTCTGATCAAAAAAAAGCAGCACACCTGTGCGCCTTGCCATTCAAATCGAAGGGATCCACGCAGCTCATCGTACAGTCCACGCTAGAAGATGAAATAACGCGACCAGGACATTCTGCATCGGGCACAATCCTATAGTCTTCACGTCTCAGCTCGACCTGGCTGAAAGTACTAGGGACCCCATCAGGTGCATGAAGAGGATGTTCCCGAGGCAGAGTTATGTTAAAGAAGACGTCAAAACTGCCGTCGTCTGGAATGACAATACCAACGTCCCCGATCTTGAGCCCCTCCCGCTGATAACTGTCTGGGAGTTCGATGTTTGGTTCTGGTGTCCATAGAGGGTATCCGCGGTGTGATAGAAGGTTGCACGCATATACGCTCGAAGAATATATGGGGCGGCTCCAACGTTTGCATTACCGTGACCCTCAGGCCCAACTTGTTGCACTGGCAGTCCCCTGAACTTGCGTATCTGATGCTCTTTTTGATTTCATTCCCGCTTAGCGCCAACTGCAATCCCGAGGGGTAGCATCTGTAGAGTTTTGGTTGGCTCCTCGCCTCGCACGAGATTGCTTGCATTTGTCCTGGTTGCGTCGTTCAATAGTCCCGTGTGCTCTGCTATGTAGGACATAAACAAGTAGAAATGAAGTTACGAGCAGCCAGGACGACGCCAGTGAGCGAGGTCGGTTAATTGGCGGTGTCGGATCTCTTATAAGAACAGAAAGACGGAACGTCGCAGTAAGCATGAGACGAAAAAGATCGACCTCCCATTTGAAAAAACGTATATTCTCCTTTAGGATGGGTGAATGTATAGTGTACATGGAGTGCACCCAAGTCCGCATAGTTACGCAGAACGATACAAACTGATTTCCGCTTGCTTGAAAAGTTGCGACCCATACACCCACAAATGGTATATATTTGTTGTATTGGGGAGTAGGTAGTTTTTGTTTTATTTAGTGGTGTGTCCCACCGAAAATAAGAGGCTTGGAGTGCCCGCTCCATCTGATCTGTCCAGACTTGCCATTTCGTAAGCATTCCCTGCCCAGCTGTCCGTCAAGACCAAGTCAAAGGATGGGAGGGCGGGACCAGATTTTCCCCTTCAGGCACGGGATCAGTCGCGGATAAGTGGCCATATACATAGCCATCTTCAGATCTCAAGTACTGCCAGTGGTTCCGCCCAGTAACGACACCACGAAGTTGAAACTGGCGGTGTCGTAGATACTAGTATGACAAACAATAACATTTGTGCCGAGGTTCGTATCTGAAGACTTCCGCATGCCAGTGGAGGGAAACTGCCAAGATTCTGTTCTAAAACTGAGTACAACAGGGCAAGGGCCGCAAGGAGTGCTCTCACTTGAAGCCTCACGTTAGTGGCACGGTACTAACGTCGAACCGTAATGAATGGAGATCGAGATCGAAACAAGGACTGTAGGACAACAAACGCACTCGCCCGATGGCCTTGATCTCGCGGGCCCCGAGTAGGGGTCCAGTACATGCCTGCAATATTAATTCGGCGGTGACCAGGTATTCACAACAATCCATGAAGGATGGGCACGTCGTTGAAGCATTCTGGAAGTACGTCGGGCTAACGTTACAAGGGACACGTGGCGATCACAGCTTACCAAGGAACACTCCACGTCGGAGTTGGCAAGCTGATAAACCTGGAAACCGAGGTGATAGCAATCAATTAGGGGGCTCACTACGATATTATAAGATACATGAGGTCAATTAGGTAGGTGTGCGGTATGGGGTAACGTGTCCAGAAGAGTCGGGTATAACCACACAGTGATACATGCCGACAGCTATACAGATTGGATCTCCGTGTACACGTCGCTAGAAGAATGTGAGTCTTGGAAGGTGATGTGCAATGGGCTACTCACATGCAGACAATGTCGCTCAATTTCCCGAGTGCTTTCTCGCGATATGGTTTTGCATGGTATAGGTGCGAGTGAATTGTTCGTTGCAGTTTGGACATGCGTGCCTCAATTCGAGGTGTTTCTCGTTCATGTGTCTCATGACGCTCTCTTTCTTCATCTCGGTGAAGCAATTGACCCAGCAGCACATGAGTGGTGCCTTGTCTGCACCAACGACCCCATGCGCGGCGCGCAGATGGTCGGGAAATTCGGAAGCTCGGAAGTGCGAGTGACAAACGACACCGTTTGTCACCCAAAGGCAAACATAGGGGCGGTGTTGGGGGTTGTTCGCGATCCGTGCAAGCTCACAGAGCCGAGCTGCGTCCTGAGGTGTACCCAGTCAGCATCATTCCCCGTCAGTCCGAGTGGATGGTGTTCTTACCTCGTCCCCAAAGTTGTGGTTGTAGCAGGACATGCTGAATGTAGGGGATTGGTATACGACGGAAAGGTATGAGTAGTGTTGTTGATCTATCTCATCCCCAGAGGTATCCTGGATATATATGCGTTTAGAAACCGCCATGGAGGTCTCTCCAAATGGCCATGTGAATGATGCATGGAGGTCAATGAAGCATGACGCCCATTGGCATCGGAGAGCAGCCCGGCCATCGATATTGGAGACGAGATGCCACTCTAGAACACCCTATCGATACCATTGTGATAATTGATTAGGCAGGTAAATGGACGCTGTAGGTTATTTGCCTTGTATCCCGGGAGGGCGGCGCGTGTGGCAGTGGAATCGCGCCGATTATGTGTGAGATCAAACATACCGGCCAACCTTATACCTGGAGTACACCAGCCAAACCATCCAGTGGCCCAGATGTTCAACAAAGCCAAGTATTCAACAGGCAGTCGTGGACGTCAGGACGTTGGAAATGAAATAGAGATCGACCTAGTTTAGGAAGCATTCACATGGTTGAAGGCATGAATTCTACTAACGAGGCAAATTGACCTGGCTCGAAATAAACCAAACTAGCACGGATTGAGGTTCCCGAGTACCGGCAGACAAGGTCCTACCAACTCAGCCTGGCCAGACATAGCGCTAAAACCACTCGCGGATACCAAGACTACGGTTTTCAGGCCGTCTTGGATCGGGCTGATCTGGCAAGCGTACGTCGGCGAAACGTCACCGATCCTGTACACATGTCAGAGAACACGTCTGCACCACTCCAGTGGCAGAAAGACATAAACCTTACGATAAGTGTCCCAGTATGTATCGACTTTTGCCACACACGCTGGATCGCAGATCACGGACTGAAGCTCGTATTGGCTTCCATGAACGGTTATCAAGCCATCGACCGAGCGTCGTAAACGCTGGGTGACTGTTTGAAAGGCTGGTCATTCGATCGTTGGTAAACCTTGCAATAGTCAGGGTTAGTAGAGGAGCTCAGAAGTCTGAGCCACGAGGGTCACGCAACGCGGAATTCATATCGCAAAAATTGGCGACACAGCTCACCGAGTCCAATTATATACACGCTAGACCCTGGCATGGTACCTTGTTCCGAAAGTGTTCCGACTGGCTCATGGTGGTGCCCGAGAACGAAAAAAAACTGAATGATTTGGTCCTTGTTCTCGTTCGAATAAAGCTTTTGGATGCAAACATAGAGACGGAGAAACGAAGTGTGCTCTGGTCAAGGAGCAGTGCACCTTCATTTGGAAAGCGTGAGCCTGCGACCCCAGAGTTGATTCAGTCGTCCGACTCCGCTTCGTTCGAACTGCCTTCATTCACGTCGTCTCGATCATCGCCGTTACCCCAGCATCATGTACATGGCCGGCAAAGTCTCGAGGTTGTCCGATATGATCCTTTGACGACTCTATGGAGATTCTCAGAATCGTCCCCCTGGCCTGTAGGTTTCCAGCCCTTTCAGGGTCCACGGCGACTTTGAGCAAACTATCTCCCTCGAGACTTGCTCTTACCTCCGAGCCATTATTACACAATGCCATCATGCCAAGTGGGTCAACAGTGTCGGGATTTCTTTTCACTATGGACCACGACTCCTCACTGAGCCTCTGCTTTGCAACATCAATCTCCATAACCCAAGCTTTCAAGACGCGAAGTGAACGGAGTGTCGAATTCAAGGATCCGCGTTGTCTTGTTGTGGCACTAGCACAGTGGCACTGGCGAGGAGACCACGGTGTCCAAGTGCTACCTGATCCGCCGTGCTAGGACATGACACGCATTTCCTTTTGTGGCCCATCGATCCCAGTCAAGTTGCCGTGAGTTTTGGACGAGAGGACTCCACGCTCCACCTCCCCGTCTGGTGGCTGCATCACGCTCCATACGTACCTGGAGTGCTGCCCATCACACACATCAGCTCCTTCTTCTCGTTGCTTCTGACCGGTGTATCGACGGGGAACTCTGGTCTGGGTTCGTATTTGGAGGGTAGGTGGCGGCCTCGAGTGGAGAAGCATGTAGAACTACTCCCGCTTGATAGCGTGCCTTGAATCCATGCCGCCGCGGGGGATCGATATCTACATATTCCGAAAACAAACAGGTGAGGAGATAGAACGACACTCATGTCCTCGGGTTGATTTTCCTTTTCATTAAGCATATACTCATCATTGCCATTGTCCCTGGTCCATGTCACGCTGTCTCCTTGTAATTTCAACCCCAACTTGGCCAGTTGGCAGTTCCTTCCGTATAGTCTTCGCTACTCGTGTGGTATGTGCATATGGCAATCTTTGAAATTGACAATCACGCACCCGACATCCCACTCAACAACACGTAAAGATCCTGTGCAGAATTCATTTTGCCAACGTACTGTGCTTATGTGAATGGATCAACTTCTCCAGTATTGTGCCAAATCATGAATCCGATCAAGCACGACTGTAAAGTACGAGGTCTCGTTCAACAACGCCTCAAAGTGTTTGATCGCCTCCTCTTCCGTCAGATCGAGGCGGAACTTGTCTTGGATCTGTTCGTGTACATCACGGTGTTTGATATCGGGTATATTGGCGTCGACCATGAGTGCGACCAAATTCAGAATGAGATTGGCGCTCTTGCGCAGGATGGTAAATGCTGTGAAGCAAAAGTTTTTGAAACGCGCATAATGCGTGGATTGTGCGCCACCCATCCCGTCAACCATCTCTTTACAAACTTTCACGGGAGGGGGGAATGGTTTCGGGTCGCGGCCCAAGATATACCCGAAGTCGACTGCGAGTAAATACGTATTAGTAGCACCTTGCAATAATGGAACTCTGGATGATACCATGAAAGAAATGTCCTGAAAATGGGGCATGATGAGCGCGCGCTTGAACACAAGCAGGATAACAAGAAAAAACAGACCATCAGAGGTGAGTAATAGATTATCCAAATGTCGGTCTCCAACGCCAAGCAAGTACGTGACGACGCAATATCCAGCTACAGCTTGGTCAAAGGCTGTTCTCGAACCATGCGACCCAACGACGTACCGCAACTACGAACAAATGTGTCAACAACGTTCGGCTCCACGCCATACGTGCCTACGCTTCCTTCGTCTGGATGGCTGGCGCGCAGGTAGTTGAGTAGTGTCCCATGTTCGCTGACTATTGCGGCTATCGTCTTGCTTGGAATGAATTGGGCTATACCCTGCAACGGTCCGGTAGCCAGGACATCGTATGGTATCAGTTTCAAATCTAAATTCTCCTTTCGTAACAACTGGTCCATGAGCGTGAAAAGCTGCAACACCAATTGATCTTGTCGCATGTCATCTCCGTCTTTGAACATGACAGGATATTCCGAGCCATCCACACATTGGAAATAGAGTAAGAACGGGAATTGATTAGACTTGAACACCGAAGACTTTTCAGCATTGATGCCATTGATCTCGACTCGGGCATTCAGAGGAAGAGGGAGTGGAGGGATGTTGATGAGACCGTTCTTGGGGTCGTTGATGAACGAGCGCAGCTTTTCGATCTTTTTGGGCCGAGGGTCCTTCGAGGTCCTGATATCTCTTGCGCGTTTTGCCAACGTCTCGACCATGATGCCTTGCCTCCGCATGAGCTCGCGACGTTCACTGCCACCTTCCGACTACAACGGGTATAAATATCCAGTTCGCCATTAGAACGAAAATGCACGTACCTCAAGTATCCTGCTCAGGAACTTGAACACAACTCTGCCGTACATTTTCGCCACCATTCTATCCTCCAGAGCAACCTCAACCATGAGGTACCAATATAACCGGTTTCCCAGTACATGATTCGTTACTCCGCGAGTGATCAAGAAGTCGGATAGTCCACTGTCGTCGTATGATATTGCACTCGTCGTCGACCGTGACGATCTTTGATCACTCGCGGCGCTCTCAAATTTGAGCGCCTGGACGAGCTGGAGTAGGTACAACATAAGTTCCTAAAGCATTACTGTCAATGAAATTGGAAGAACGACTGTGGGAATTGGTACACTTGCCTCGTCATCCGCACGATTTAGCTGTCTGACCGCAAACGCTCGCACACGCGAGTCCACAGTACCAGGACCCAGTAGCTCAAGCGCATCATCGGTATCCACATCTGTCCACATGGGCAATAACTCTTCGACCGCCTGTTTGACTTCCGACGGGTCTCTCCAAGTCACCGATTTGAGGAACTTGGTCAATCCACGCTTGTCCCTGGCGAGATAAAAGCGGAACTTCCAGATCAAATCCTTTTCCTCTGAGGTGAGAGGTCGCGAGGGAGGATAGCTAAGGATTTCCTAAGGTAATGACGTCGGCGAGGTGCGCATAAACGACGGGGCCCGGATACTCACCCCCAGCTCGTCTCTGATCTTGGCATTTGGTTTGAGTTCTCTGTCATATGGACTGCTTCGATGGCTCCGGACCAGACGACGATGCTTATCCTCTACAGGATTTTCGTGTGCTATCTCGGGATCCAGGACCGCCCAGATATGAGGATCAGTCGCGAACGAGGGTGGAAGAACAGGTGCAGCGGGCGTCTGAGCAACCGTTGTCGGTGGTGTAGATGTTGACGGCGTATTTTGGGTCTCCTGTCCACGATTCCATCAGCCTCGTCACTCGACTGAGGTGTCACTGTACCTACAGGTTCGCTAAAGACCACCGGAAAGTCGAAGCGAGGCAGGTCGATATACAGGAACATGTTTTCGGACTTTGCAGTCTCGGCCTACGACTGTTAGTCATGTAGCGCAATACAACATCTGAGCGTGTACTCACAGCATGGATCTCTTCCATTCTCCGAAACGCCATCTTATCGAGCCATTCTGACCTTGGGAGATCCCCCCGTTCATACTTTTTCACGAGCTAAGAAATTGTGGGTCCATCGAAAAGTCTGTGGGTCGAGGGCACAGACACACCTTTTCCAACCGACCCATTTCATCCCTCGTACCTAGTTTGCTGGGTGTAGTCGTGTCCGTTGATCCGTCTGCTTCCTTACCGGGCCACAACAAGAGCCTATGTTTACCTCTTCGCAGGGTCCTAGACCACGATCAATGGCAGACACATAAAGCGTAGGTATCGGCTTACCATTTCTTTCCGAACAATCTGAAGGTCGTGCCACCTACTGGAACAGCCGAGCGCGGTGCTCCTATATCCCACACAGTAAAGGTGACCTGCGAGTTCAGTGGGAGATCGCAATATCGTATCGGGAGCGATATCCATTCGTTCCAGCTGTACCAGTAGACACCGGCAGGCAGGTGAGCGCTTGAAAGCGACTTGAACTGTGGGACATACGTGTAATTGGTTTTGAACGCCTTGAACGACGTCTTGAACGGAATTGTCAGAGGTTTGTTGTCGGCTACCAGCTGACAGGTGACATAGAGATCTGAGAGTGACCTGAGTAGACATCAGTCCCGCCCCATGGTGAAACGGAAGGAGTCGTACGAAGATTGAGCACCATGAAACCGCAGTTCTGGGTTCTCCAATACTTCCGACACCGACTTTCGTGGTCTTATTCCCTCGAGTTGTGAGCTGGATCATGGATTCATTCGGCGTAAGTCATTGGACTACCAGCCAGAATCAGTGCGTACATCCGAAATGACAATGGCAGCTTTAGGTCGGAAAGCTTGGCGAACGTGAAATCATCGCGATTGTCTTTGTCCATAGCCGCTCTTCAGTGATTTGACCTGCAAAAGGCGGGCCAAGTGCAGTAAACCTCTTGGACTAGTTTGACGGTGATGTTACAGAAGCACTTTATTACCCATTTGGAAGAGTCGGTTACAGTGCTTCGTATATCATACATCTTGCACCGGTCAGATTCTCAATATCAATGGTAATGTACATGCGACGATCCTCTACAACTCGACTGCACCGATGGCGCTTTTGGCTTTGAGCACGAAGCAACCCTGCTCAAAGAAAGAAAACAAGTCTAGTAGATGCGATGGCCCCGAAAGGGTATCATGTCAAGGAGTGTTACTAGCCATTACTCAGTCTTGTAGTCGGGGCGCAATGAACGGACGACCTTGCCTATATACCACAAAGTGAGCAGCCGCGCTACTAACGTAAGAGAACAAATGGTCTCACCGGCTCTCCAGATTTCCTGGTCATCGATTTCTTTGAGTTCCTTGGCAAGATCTCGGCGGTACGTCGCACGGCCGTTGAATTCCAAAGCTTTACGAGTTTCCGTACCATTCTTGACACTCTCGTAAAGCTTCTCGAAGATAGGGAGGTTCGCCTTTTCAAAGATGGGTGCCCAGTCGAGCGCTCCGCGACGAGCAGTGGTGGAGCAAGCATTGTACATGTAGTCCATGCTGTTGGTGAGAAAACGATCCGTTTGACACATGACAGAGTGAGATAGACGTATAAAAACTCACCCTTTCTGACCGATCAAAGGGTAGAGAGATTGAGTAGCCTCCTCGACGGTCTCATTGAATGCCTCCGAAGGGGTGTGGCCGTTGGCACGGAGAACTTTGTACTGAGCACAGAACAAGCCCTCTATGTCACTTGAGATAGAGTCTCCTGAATACTAACAAGCAAACTTACGAATAGCCCCCATGAGCTGTCAAGACAGTGAGTAAATCAGAGTAAAGTGCTGAATAGAGACATACCACGCCTCGTTCACCATACAGGTCAGAGTAAACTTCCTTCTCAAAGGTGGTTTCGTACATGTAGCCAGAGCCAATGGCGACACCAAGAGCAACAGCCTTCTCCTTTGCCTTACCCGTGACATCTTGGAAGACGGCTATACTGGAGTTGATACCTCTACCCTCCTTGAAAAGAGTGCGGACGGTACGACCTGAACCCTTGGGCGCGACGAGAATGACATCGACATCAGGGGGAGGGACAACATGGGTATCTTGCTCATAGATGACAGAGAAACCGTGAGAGAAGTAAAGGGTCTTGCCCTTTGTGATGAGAGGTGCAATAGTGGGCCAAGTCTGTGATTGCGCGGCGTCGGAAAGAAGGTTCATGATGATTGTGCCGCGATTAATGGCTTCTTCAATAGGGAAGAGGGTTTCCCCTGGTATCTATGGACGGCGGGTGAACAAAGGAGAAGCGAGGAAGAGAAGAACTGACCCAGCCATCCTCGACAGCCTGTTTCCAGCTCTCGCCATCTTTGCGGACACCGACAATGACATTCAGGCCGTTGTCACGAGCATTCAGGCCCTGGCCATGACCTTGGGAGCCATAGCCAATGAGGGCGAGAGTGTCATTTTTGAAGTAGTCGTGAAGCTTGGCAAGAGGCCAGTCGCTGCGCTCATAGACGACCTCATCCGAGCCCGCAAAATTGAGGGTTTTGACGCCACGCGCAGGGATAGTCTTGTGGGACGAGTTAGCTATAAAAAAACTACGCGGGAATTTTTCATAAATTTTACCTGAACTCCAGGTGCGGGACGGGGGGAGCGAGCGAGGAGGGAGAACGATGCGGGGTTGATGCTGCCTGTGAAACGAGGAGCACGACGAGCAAGGGCGCGGAGAGAGCGCGAGGAGAGACGCGATGCGATCGAGGCCATGAGTAGTTTGTAGACAACTCGAGTCATCAATCTCCGTCCTTTTCAACCTCTGCGGACTCGGCCGACACCCATGTCCGAATTTATCCGAATATCCTCGAAACTATCATCAATGAAATATATTCTCGGTAAAACAATGTCATAATGCTAGAGCGTGTACACGTTTCATTCAACCTTCTTCGCTTCCTGGCCGTATACGATCTCGTCTACTGCCTGTCTCTTTCCCTGCGCGCTCAGAATCGCACCCCATACCAACGTGCAGAATGGAATAAACATGTCCACTCGCTGTTGGTACGCCTTGTATGCCACGGGATACTTGGACAACGAAATCGACTCGGTGAACTTGGTCGACGAGAAAAATAGCGTGCACAGCACCAGGGCCGGAGCAAGTGGTGCCAGCGAGCTAAAAGACGTCGGCCACTCTTGCCTCCACAATCCATCCGCACACACTAGGGGGATTAAGTTGACGATGACCTAGCCACACGCTTGTTGTCAGTTGACCTGCAACATTCACCATAAAACATACCCAGAAACTTTGCTCGCAGGAAAAGTTCGGGTGTCTCGACCATGCCCACAGTCCCCTTGTCGCGAATCCCCTATCTGCATCCCGCTTCGTCCATGCGATGCGTGCTCCATACCATTCGCTTGGATTCAATTTTCCCGAGCGCTTAAACGTCTGATACGAGTACTGCTGATTGTCCGCAGTGAACTCGATCAGAATTGTGAAAAATCCAAGGGCACCAAGGGCATAATCAGAGACACCCAAAGCCGTGTGCGGTTGAGTAACGGCGATCTTGGCCGGAATACCAAGCAGCAAGAGGATAATATTCTGAGTCACAGCTAGAACCATAGTGAGCTTAGTAGCTGATATTGATAGTCACACTTACCGACGAACGTGAGGTTAAAAACCTGGAATAACCAAGGAGGTATATTCTCGCGAAGGATCTGCCAGCGGTAGTCCTCCTCATTCCTGATCCGAACAAGGCATGCGGTGAGGTCGCTCATTGCTTCAGCCAAAAGAAACTTACAATCGGAAAAGTCCTCGTCGGAATGTATTGTATGACAACCTGGGAACCGCACGTTAAAGGGGTCATGCAACGAGATAGGGGTCATCTTGTACCTGAACATCCAAGTAACCTGAATGCTGCGCATCAGACCCAACTTGTAACGAATATACAGACAACTCACGACCAAAGCGAGCATGAGCAATGCTCGGGGACTAAAAGTGTCCACGAAAGACTCGTGAACTGTTTCGGGGGTGTATGGAAGAAGGAACATCTGTGGGGTACGGGGCCAGAGTGGGAGAAGGGCATAATAAGCGGTGTACAGCATAGGAAGGAATGTCCAGACTCTGTCCACCTGCGAGACGTTGCCGGTGACAAGGGACAAGACATATGTGGTCGACGCCGCTCCCAAGCAGAGCTGGATTGGCCAGACGAATAACGGCGCTTGCTGGTTGAGTACGTCCATGGATAACGTGGTGGTCAAATCACAGCGAACCCCTCTTAACTACGCAAATCGAGCACGTGACCGATCCCTTGTTGACACATGTTATATTCCAAAGCTTTTACCATAATTGGTAACGCCACCCATCTTGTCATCTTCCGTCATGTCCACCAGCGTCCTCTTCTCCACGTTCCCGCCTCTGCCCACCTTATCTCTGCGCGTCCCTTCGGAGACTTGCGTCAATAATCTTTACGACCTTCTCTGCGATCGCTATCCAGACCTTCCTACCTCTGATTCGTTGTACATCTCCTCATACAGCCGTTCGCTCACCCCAGACACCCGTCTTTCAGAGCTGCATGGCGACTCGTCGGATCTTGTCTCTCTGCGGATCGTTCCACGCCTCCGTGGTGGAAAGGGTGGTTTTGGGTCCCAGCTCCGTGCCGCTGGAGGTCGCATGAGCAGCCAAAAGACGAGCAATAATGACTCGTGCAGGGATCTCAGCGGCCGCAGGCTTAGCACCATCAAGACTGCCAAACGGTATCTTCATTCCTTCATTCCATCGACCAACATATCTGACCTGCTTCCAGCCTAGTCGACTATATGGAAAACGAAGAAGAACGCAAGAAAGCCGCAGCAGAGGCTAAGAAGGCCAAGCTAGAAACCCTTGAACGAAAAATTGCTTTAGCTTCGGGGGATCCCGAGTCTTCAGCAGGGAAAAAACATCGTTTTGACGATACCGAATACCTGGAAGAAAGTCAGGAAATCATCGATAGCGTAAGGTCCGCTGTTTCTACAGGTTGGTGCCCTCTGCCGAACAAATGTGGATCCAATGAACGAACATTTGGCAGGCCTGCTTAAGAAGAAGAAAAAGGCCAAGGTTAACCACGCTTCGAGTTCTCCAGAAGGTTCCAATGCGTCCTCCGAACAAAGAAAGGACCTTCCCCCAGCAGTCCCCAGTCCTGTAGGAGGGAAAGTAGTGACTTCCCCTGTGACTGCGCCTGCCACAGTTTCTGCATCAGCGTAGTATTGCGGGTTTGCTGTGCTGCCGCGTATGTAGTGGTTTATGACAGATAAGTATTGTCTGTTGTATTTCATACCTGAATGGAGATTGCTTCAACATAGCGCTCAGAACTATTTTTTTTGAGCGAGCGGAAAATCGACCCAGATCCAGCCATCGTCTATTGTCCATCGCATATCACAATAACATGCAAGGTAGCTCGCCGTTACGACCCATCAACGTGACGTGCTGAATTGACCACCTCCCGATACGCGCTAGCCGCTGATGGTGGACCTTTGTGATATCTGGCCAATTCCAGTGACCGGTATTCTGTACTTTCAAGCGAGACTCTATGCACTCTCGAAGATGGCTGTCGTCATCCTCTTGTCGTCGGAGAGAGACCAAACCGAAACGAAAATGGACGCCAAATTACCTGGATCAGGGGATATGAAACCAACCCATGGTTGTTGTGTTTGCTGTCAACACGACCATGCATCATACGCATCTAATACCGCAGAGTTTGGCAAATTCGTCATTGAAGGGAAGCGCAAGCCACGAGCAGAAACTTGCTAGTCGGAAGCGTGAGGGGCACGCTATATCCGAGTCGATAAGCAAAGCGCCAGGACCCAACTAGTACCGAGCGCTTCGCTTCGCTGGCATATATAGCACTGGGGCCACGTATGTGCCAAGCTCAAAATCCCCCTGATCATGTCCTGTGAACTTGCTTGGTCGCACGCCTTTTCGGACGCGGTAGGGACATCGTCAACTCGGATTGAGAGGTTAACATTGACTGCTTACTAATCCCCAGGACGCAGCGAGGCTTTGTCAACTTGCGTCGATCGCAAACGACCCGCAATACCGCCCTTATGTTTGCCTTTGGGTGACAGACGGTGTTGTCTGTAACTTGCATTTCCAAGCTTCCGAATTCCCCGAGCATCTGCTCTCCGCTCATGGAGTCGTTGGTCCAGACGAGACACCACTCATGTGCTGCTGGGTCAACTGCTACGTCGAGATGCAAAAAGAGCGCCTAATGAGACACATCAACGAGAAACACCTCGAGTTGAGGTATGCATGTCCAATCTGCCATGAACAGTTCACTCGCGCCCATACGATGCAAAATCATTTGTCGAGAAAGCACTCCGGGAATTGAATGCTACTGTCGATATGTGAGCGCAGACCCTCTCCCCCGAAATAAATAGTAATCACCCTGTAGTTCTTCAAGATGTCGGCATGAGTGATGGTTATACTTGCCTGCTGGATACGTTACTCCAAATCAGATATCCCTTTGGCTTGCCGATGGTGTAGCGTTAAGGTGTATACGTTTATCGAGTTGACCATATGTATCTTATCGCGGCAAGGCATCGTGACTGTATCGGATTCCACTGGAGATATCTGAGCTCCGCCAACAGATGATAATTGGACAAGGAATTCTCCGACGTTGGCAAGCTGTGTCGTTCACAGGATGTGAATGGCGCCGGCGTGTGTCATTTTGATCTGCTTCGCATTGGTATCAGCGTGATGTTGGCCCGTCACCATCACAACTTGGCCGGTTCATGGCAAGTTGCTGTGTATGCGGGTCTAGTCGGGTATTATGGTGCGTTTGTTGTCGTATTGTTCTTTTCAACAATGGATTTCTGACCACTAACTGTGCTCGACGTTACGCGTACGGTCGCTCTATGCACAGGCTTCAAAGGGTCCTTGACCCACCGAGCGCTCCGTTTCATGAATGGTGGTGTCAAGATTTCCAATTTTTTTTCGACGATGCCTAGACCAACACCGCCGGGCCAGTCGGAACACTTCCTAGGTGTGCTGTGTTCACCAATATAACATGATCCCTCACGATCTCCTCCTCCAGTTTCACCGCTGGCCAGCCTGCACAATCTCAAGCTCAACAATGCCGCTAACAGCTAACGTTCGTCAAAAATGCCCAGGGTTCTACGAGTTTTCTCGGCTGATGGTTTGATAACCGAAGACTGTCGAGAAAAGCCAATATGGGATCCATTCCGCGATTTGGATTGTGGCAGAAACTGGTACATGGCGTAACATGATCATTTTCTACCGGTGGAGCGTTGCCAAAGTATTACAAGAGCACCGTCATTCTACCAACGAGCAGCCGCAAGATCGGTCCGATGATAGGCGTCCTGGAAACCGTAGTCTTGACGTCCGCAAACATGGTTTTTAACGATTAGCCTGGCAAGACTAGGCTGGTAAGATCATGTCTCCGGTAGTCTGGCCTTCCTGATTCAGATCCATGCTAGTGGTTGATTCGAGTATAATCCACGGTTCCCCCGCGCTCTTTCAAGGTGATGCTGCTATGTGAACGCACCCTGAACCAGGCCTGTCTTCATTACGCTTTCAACGGCATTTCTGGCGACCACGATAGCGTGATCAACGTTCGGTTTGGTTGAACATCCGAGTCGTTGGATGGTCTTGCTGCCGTGCCCAGGGACTCTGCAATGCTCGCCATAGTATGTCTGATCGTGGACGGGATCGGAGCTATTTGATTCCTGCGGCGTCCCGCCCTCCCGGGATACAAAGCAGATAACCACAGCATTCATTTTATCACAGTGGAAACGATAGGGTCCTCCGAGCGTCACCTCGCCTTCGGTACCAATGGCGCGGCTGCCAATGGACGCATGTTTCATCGACCTCCATCCCGGTACGCGCCATTTGTAAAGCCTCCATGGCGGTTTCTGGACGCATAAATATCAAGGGACCTCTGAGGATGATAGACCAGCAACAATCCCACTAATATCTGCGACAGCTACTGCATACATTAATCTCTTCCTCCTCACAACCCATGGCTCAGCGCAACTGCACCGACGACTTCTCAGACGCGGTAAGAACGTCGTTAACTCGCACTGAGGGGGAACAATACTGAATAGATACACCTCAGGACATAGTGAAGCTTTGTGAACTTGCACAAATCGCGAATGACCCTCAACACCGTCCCTATGCTTGCCTTTGGATGACAGACGGTGCTGTTTGTAACTTGCATTTTCAAGCTTCTGAATTTCCCGAGCATCTGCGCTCTGATCATGGGGTCGTTGGTCCAGACAAGGCACCGTTCGTGTGCTGCTGGTTCAGTTGTTTCGACGAGATGCAGAAAGAAAGCATAATAAGACACGTCAATGAGCAACACCTCGAACTGAGGCATGAATGTCCATTCTGCCGTGAACGGTTCACTCGCGCCCATACCATGCAAAAACATGTTTCGGAACAGCACCAGGGCAGTTAAGTGGCACTGCCTGAATGTGAGTTGCCCATTTACGGCTTCCTTCTGGAACGCCACTCACAGATTCCCCAGCGACGTATACGCGGAGATCCTCAGGATGTCGTGTTGTGCCAGCGACCACACCCCGACTTCCGGATACATTATCCATATGCTGTATTCCAGTTACCCCTTTGGATTGGTGTACATGCCTACCTAATTGACCTATTGTATCGTATACCGTAGCAAAGGCACCTGATTAATTTCTTATCACCCCAGTTTCCAGGCTCAAACCTAGTGGCGGGTTTGACTGTATCGAGTGATTCATCTCTGATATACACAGCGTCATTATGCATACTGCATGAACCGGTTCTTTGTGTTGGCCTGGCGGTTGAAATGAAACTAACCGAGAGTGGAGGGGAAATTTGATAACGCACTTATTGGAGCAGAGGAAGATGACAGAAGAGATCCGTGATGGGGTTGAGACCGGCCCAACTTTGTTGAGAAGTTGCATCCCAAGATGGTCACGGCGACCATACAGAATTTAGCTCACATGGGGATAGCGAAACCAACTCACTTCCAACTTTGCCCCATTTATTCTGGATGATCATCGTCGAATGAGGTGATAACGCAGTGTACACGCGTTGGCGTTCTACGGAACACGAACATGATCACCGTGCAGGGTCTTTAGTGCTTTCGCTAGTTCCTTCGTCTTCAACTTGAAGACCCGACGTTTCCTAGCGAGTGTAGACTCAAAAAGCGACACGAAGAATGCCAGATGGTGTATAGAAGTTGCTATGGACATTGCAACCCCGCGGCGACTTTGTCCGCGGCAGATTAGACGTTCGAGCCCGAGCAGGGAAGAAACAAGGTTCTCTAAGACGCCAGAATGACCATATGAGGCGTTGATGAGGCGTTCAGCATGTAAGACGGATCGGAACGATCAACATTCAATAAGATTCTAACTCTCCGAAGTCCACGAATCATTACGGTGAAGATTGGCTTCGATCTTCTTCTGCGTCGACGCTAGTGACGAGAGAAAAATCTGCGGACGATGTGTTCGTCTCAGAGTTCTCAATCTTGATGGGGGAATGGTCGCTGATGGATTCGTCCTTATTCACGGTGGTGAAGTCGGCCGGACTGTCTGTGGTGAGATACGCGGAAAGCATCGGGACGGGAACCGCCAGTGCCTTTCGAAACATATGTAAAGAAAAATTGCAAATTCAGCTGCTGAGATCATGTCGTATTTCTCCTTAGATCCGCTCGTCGTCAGAGGTCCACGCGGGCTGGACGCTATGAGCGGTTTGGGTTGCACGCCTTCGGCATTGATTACCGGAAGGTGTGCGTGGGGAATCCGGCACAGTGAGAAAATGTCAACGTGCTCCTTTGCTGCGTGTTCGCTGTATGCGATGAGGGAAGTGATGGCCTCCGATCTGGTTTGCTGTTCAGAAGAGGGCAAGTCCAATTGGGTGATAATGCGGGATCTCGAGCTGGGAGGCTGAGATGTTGACTTCAGCGACAAAGATAGATGGACTTCTTGTACTACGCAGTGTTGTCGGACACTAAGGGCGAAATGGTAAAGATTCAAAGGAGACAGAGATACGCAACCAGTCTTTTGGTAATGTTGTTCTTCGTCGATTTGACCTTGGAGAGAATTTTCGTATGCCTTTTGCTTGGGTGTCCGTGAACGGATCGAGGAGAAAAGAGGGCCGAACTACCATCTGAGGGAAGAGGATCAGATGTCATCAGGTCATCAAAACGGCTCTACCTACCGTGGGCTCAAAGCGCTTTGCCTGAAACAGGACATCATCTGTGACAGCGGAATCGAACTCGACAATCTTCTCATTCAAGTGCGCAACGTTGATACCCGCATATGCGTCTCGATCGTTCTCATCCTTGTCGAAGGTATGGGGTTTGGAAACATTGACGGAGCCCCATGATCAGGAGCTTGTCGATATAAGCAAGTATGCAAAGTAGGAGGGGAAGTCTTGGTAAAGACGGCGACCAGGAAGGGTTGGTTTTATAGGCACCTTGGCTGTCAGCCGCCAAATTGTAAGACAGCGCTCCATAGAGCACGATTCCTTGGAAACGAACGTACCGTGTATATCATTTTGCTCGTGCGTTTCGGACAGCCAACCCGCGCCTCCAGGAGGGGTAGAGGGGACTGGAAGAGAATGGTAGTATACTTTCCACGATCCTAGGGCTAGCCTAACGAAACCGGGTTTGCGCAAAGCCAGACCATCCGATGGACCAGTCAGGGCAGCGACTGGAGCTGCCGCTCTTCCCGTTGAAGCTTTAGGCCATCACGACGGTCACTTGACCTCAACAAGCTGCTCGTTCCGTAGTCGAGGATTGATCGGTGCATGCCTGATGTAAATTTCGGTAAAGGCACGCAAGCAGGAAATCGAGTTCGGGAGACTACTCATGGATGTGGCCTCTATCGACGGCTTGCCTCATAGACCGGTCTGGTCACCAGACTAGATGTGGCCAGTGGAACCTCCACCCCACTAGCATCGACGTGCATAGTGGCCTTGCGTTTCGACGTATGCCAGTGGACCCACTGGCACTATCAGCACTCACCAAAAAGGTCGTTCGTTCGTTTGATTGATTGAGAGCTGTCCAAAGTTGGTTTTCATGTTATATTCCAGGTTCTCTTGGAGTTGGGAGCTATACAGAGAAAACGAGAGCTCTCAACATGGTCATCATTGAACTTGGGCTGCCCAATTAGGTCGTGTAAAGGAACGGAAAGCGTTTTGTCCGCAGCTGCAACAGAAGGTACAGTATGTAAATGTGTACGTTCTTTGTTACAGGAACGAAAGTAAAACCGCTTCAGTCTCTTGGATGTCCAAACCATCGCAAACATTCAGCGTTTGTACCTGGAGTGTACCACTAACCCTAGCGTCAGCTGTTTCATACGTTTGCCCTGCCCAGGTAACCCCGGAGGTCGCATTCGCGTATCTGCGGAGAAATGAGTACAGTTATACATGGAGAAATTTCCACCATACGTGATGTCAAGTCTCTTCATTTCCATCTGCTGTGGTCCGAACCCATCAAAGTTAATATTAATGTGAGTGCTGCTACGGATCCCAGCGCCAGGAAGATAGGCAACGTTATTGATGAATACTGCTCGGACGAGATGTCCGTGTTCGAATATAGCGTATCCTGAGATATCGGTTGCGTCGATAGGAATTTCGACCACTCGTGCGTGACCAGTCGAGCCGATTGCTTCTGCAGAAATGATCGCCGCATAGTAGGGGGATTGTATATGGGGAGGAAGTGGTGTGATCGGAGAGCCGTCCACTATAGAGTAGTTGAGGGTCACTGGTTGGATCTTATAGTTACAAAACACAAGGTCAGGCTGGCCATCTCTTGCTAAATAGCAACTTACAAAGTTGTATTTGTAGCCGACACCTTCGTGGAAATGCAATCTACTGATTCCAACTTGGGTCGCGAATAATGAATAATCGAGTGCCCAGAGTGCAGCACCGGCTGTATTGCTCACCCCTACGAACGGATGAATGACGTCAGCGTACGAACATTGCGGCGTTCACACACCTGGGGCACCATGGCAGCTCAGGCCTATAGTCATCAACCAGTCAGAAGTGACGAAACCAAGGGATAATCGTGGACTTACTGTTCGTCTCGCCTAGGATATACTTCAAACCGTGTGCAAAGGTAGCTCCGATGTCCGGTTCAAACACGGAGATATTTCCGCGGATGTAACTCTTCGTCATTAAATCCTGGAGGATAGCACCAGATCCTGAACAAAACGAGCCACTGTATCGGTGCTGCGAAATACTTTGGGAGAAATGAGTAATGCATTGTAAATTCTAAACGTGAACGTACGTGGTGATTAAGGCGCCGGGCATGGTACCGAGAATACCCTCCGCGAAAATCGCTTGCGGAGAGAAACCACTAATGTTGTCATGGGATGAACCAGCAAATGCACCTCCGATCAACTTGGTGAAGGACGTTTTTGACAAACCAGCAGTTTTCGAGACGTTTGTAGCAAATTGAACCCATCTTTTCCAAAGGTTAAATGCGAACTCAAGAATATTTGATGATACACATACTGAGGGACGTATTCAAAAACACTCCAGCTACTGTTTCTACCTCCATTGTTGTAATAGAGATCAGCCTCGTTGCCTATCTCGAGAAAGTTTAGCGTGATCCCTTTTGCTTTGACTGCTTGGGACTCGAAAGCCTGGATCAACGCCTTTGTTTCAAGGTACGCAGCAGTCAAGTTGTATTGCCTCAGATTGACTCCCCAGTGGACACGGGTTCCTATCAAACAGGCTCTAGCCGAGATCAACAGCAGCATATATGAATTGGAACTTGCCAAAAGGAAGGTGAGATATGACGTCATAAAATCCTTGCCCCACCGTGATGTTGCTCGCCTCGGGGTAAGGGTAAACAGAAGAGACGGCAGGGAAGATATCCTCCTCATACTGGAATATCGATCAGTACTGTGACTACGGTAGACTGACGGCTGGAGGCGTACTTCAACTTCATAGCTGAAGTCAGTGTGATCCTCGGAATCAGCACCAATCCTAATGAATGGCGGCGAGTTCGTGATTTGTGCCAAGTTGTTGAGAGCATTGTAAAAGAACTGGTTCTCTTCCGTGGTTCCTGCCCAATCTACCCATCTGTCTTGTTCGATGGAGAGAGAGACTAAGTCCGGCGCAACCGATGGAGCGCTGCTGGGTGCGGAGAGAGGGATCGTGACATCAACGGCCGAGACCGCGAACGGAATTATTGAGGCCAATAGTACCACCCGATATAACATCAACATCAGACAAGCTGCGGACCAAAGTTGCTAGGACTTGAAATAATCGTCACGGATTATCGAGGGAGCGAGGCCGTTGGATGAGAGGTCTGTGCAGGAATGTCAGGAGGATTTAATGGGGCCCGATGTATACTCATGACTACCCACACATTTAGCAATTGTAGCGTGTTCGGTTCTGTAAGAATTCAGCGCCACCACGGCCCGTACACTGGCACGATGGGAAGGGAACCGAGCTAAGACGCGGAAGAAATAGAAGACGCCAACATAATACAAACCTCATGCATCGGGTACAGCTGGGAAGTCACGTTCCATATGCCTGGGAGTAGCACCGCGAATACAATAATGCCGCACAACGGGGAAGCATATAAATGTTACGTTTCACAGATCAGGTGCTCTCCACGAAGCTCCGTCCTGCCATCATGTTCTGATCAGACATCATGCACCAACCGGAATGTGATCACAAACCTTGAGAATCGAAGTACAGTATCCATGTCACGATGGGACACGGATGATCATGAAGTCCATTTCGGCACACAGCGTAAACATGAACTGGCCAAAGGTTACCAGCTGTCAAGAGAAGGTTTCTGTTTTGCCACCCGTTTCTTGAGCCATTGTGATGGATGTCGGGAAGAAGACTGAGTCGGTGGGCGAACTTTAGGTCATTTGGCGGCTAGCAGTGGTCTGAAGCCGAACAACCTGTCACACTGTATTTTGAGATCTCGGCGCGCATCATGCGAACATGTCTGTCGCCTTTGCGGACTCGACCTCACCGGTGGGCGCGTTTGTTCGCGACGGCCTCCTCTATTCCACAAACCATTATCGAAAAGGTCGTGCAAAAGTACGCAGTCAATGTTCCCAACGGAAAAGTGGTCAAAGCGGGAGACTATGTCATGATTCGCCCAGAGCATGTCATGACACACGATAACACTGGGCCAGTCATCTCCAAGTACGCATACCTTCTCTCTCCCCATTACCTCTGTGTCCTGAGGCTTACCATCTCACCGCCAGGTTCAAATCCATAGGTGCTAGCAGGATCGTAGACCCGAAGCAACTTGTTTTCACCCTTGATCATGATGTCCAAAACAAATCCGACAAAAACCTCGCCAAATACTTTGCCATCGAGTCGTTTGCTCGTCAGCACGATGTCGACTTCTACCCCGCTGGTCGGGGTATCGGGCACCAGATCCTCGTCGAGGAGGGCTATGCGTTTCCCTGTACCCTTACCGTCGCCAGCGACAGTCACAGTAACATGTATGGTGGTGTCGGCTGCGTCGGCACTCCAATCGTTCGCACAGACGCAGCTGCGCTTTGGGCAACTGGAAAGACTTGGTGGCAGGTCCCTCGGATGGTCAAGGTAGAACTTAGAGGTAAATTGGCTCCAGGAGTGACAGGAAAGGACGTCATCGTGGCTCTCTGCGGCTCCTTCAACAAGGACGAGGTTCTAAACGCCGCCATCGAGTTTACGGGTGAAGGCGTTACTTCTCTTTCAGTCGATGAACGTCTCACAATTGCGAACATGACGACGGAATGGGGCGCCCTCGTTGGCGTTTTTCCCGTCGATCAGACGCTGCTCGAGTGGTACGAACAGGCACTCAAGAGGGTCGAACTTCGTTCCTTCAGTTCAGGTACTTCTAGTGTCCCCGCTCCGCCAGAACACCCTCGCATCAACCGACGGCGTCTTGATGCGCTCAAGGCTGCTCCCCTCGCTTCGGACACTGGTGCCTTGTACTCCTCGCACTTGGTCTTCGACCTTTCCACCCTCGTGCCGCATGTGTCAGGCCCAAACAGCGTCAAGATATCTACGCCACTGCCCAAACTCGAGACATCCCGCATACCCATCCAGAAAGCTTACCTAGTCAGTTGCACCAACTCACGTGTCTCAGATATCGCCGAGGCTGCAGCAGTAATGGAAGGAAACAGGGTTGCCCGAGGAGTCGAGTTTTATATTGCCGCGGCAAGTTCATTGGTTCAGCAGGAGTCCGAACGGCTCGGACATTGGGGTACACTCGTCGCCTCTGGCGCCAAAGTTCTTCCCGCCGGATGTGGGCCCTGCATTGGTCTGGGCACGGGCCTTCTCGAGGAAGGAGAGACTGGAATTAGCGCAACGAATAGGAACTACAAAGGTCGTATGGGCCACCCGAAAGCGCAGGCATATCTAGCAAGCCCCGCGGTGGTCGCTGCCAGTGCGGTCAAAGGATATATCTGTGGTCCCGACTCACTCGACTCCACTCGTCTACCCCCACCTGATGCACCTACGTTTTACACAGTCCCCTCGGAGTCACTCTCTGCTTCATCCAGTACTCTGGTGCAGACAGTGGATGAACCTCTCTTCTCAGGCTTCCCATCTACCTTCTCGGGTTGCTTGTTATTCGCACCGCAAGACAATCTGAACACGGATGGTCTCTACCCTGGAAAATATACCTACCAAGATGACATCACCCTTGAGCGACAAGCCCAGGTCGTCATGGAGAACTACGACCCAACGTTTGCAGGTACAGTGGCCTCGATAATCGCAGACCAGCGGCTCTCCACGCCACCTGTATCCACCGACGGCAACGACCTCACCAAAGAGGGTGCCATACTCGTCTCCGGGTACAACTTTGGCACGGGATCCTCCCGCGAGCAGGCTGCGACCGCGCTCAAAGCTGCGGGTGTCCCTGTCGTGATTGCGGGTTCGTTTGGGGACATTTTCAAACGAAACGCCATCAATAATGGGCTCGTGTGTTTGGAGTGTCCCGAGCTCGTTGAGGATCTCACGCACGCCTATACTAGGGATGGCAAACGCGGTGGTGGGGGCAAAAAGGGCGAGCTCACCGTCAACGAGGGTCACGAGATACGGATCAACATGCGAGACGGGTCTGTCGTCGTCAAGGGTCGCGACTACGAACAACGGTACACGGTCCGCACGGTCGGTGCTAGCGTACAAGAGCTCTGGGTTTGCGGAGGGCTTGAAGGATATATTCTGAAATCTATTCAGTCGCAGTCATGACGAAGATGTGCACCATAGTACAGCAAACATGTCTTGCAGACAGCACGTATATATTTCACTGTCGGGGGTGCAACGCTTCGCCGCGGCTGCCATGAGTGGGCTACGGTCGATAGGAAACCGTCGAATTGTGCAAACGCATTCAAAGCGCTGTCTGGCATAGTATTCGACGTATTCTATATTCCATTATGGAGCCGATACAGTATTCGGAATTCTAGGTCCCTCGAGGGTCCGATATTGCTGCATGCGAAGGTCCAGTAAATACGAGACTCCCCTTCCGGGAGGATGCCGTTCGTACGTGGTCGTCTTGTCATAGACGATGCCCGCGACATAAATCTAAACGATACCGATGGAGAGACTCAGCGCGCGCGACAAAAGCCCACGAGGGCGACATGGATGCGTACAAGAATATCGGCCGTCAACCCCTTGACGGCAGATGCACACGAACGAAAACGATGGTGACGGTAGAGCACCGTCTCCGTCTCGTCGATCTTGACGACTTGATCGGTGACGTTCTGTAGCGACCCGAGAACAATAACAATGCCCTCTCAATCATGCGACTCCTCGCAGCGATACGGGCACTCACGTGAAACTCTTCCGTATACAGCCAGTTTTCGCTCCCCCTCGGTACCAACGGTTCCTTGGTGACCAGGGACGGGTCGAGCATGGCCTCGAGTGGGTGATTGAAGATATGATCCACTTCCCCAACGCAAGGTTTCAACGTACAGAGAACGGAAGGATTCGTGAGGAACGCAACGACTGGCGTGACGATGAGCTGAGACTGAGAAAGGAACGGGGGGAGGGTACAGAGGGTGTGGATATCCGGCGCGTTGAGAGCGAGTCCGACTTCCTCGTGAGCTTCTCTAAACTGTCGAACAAACCCCCCAGGCGTCAAGCACTATATTAGCAAACGAGAAGGGAAAAAAAGAGGATGGCAAGGGCCTGCGGGGGATCTTACAGCTGTATGGACGAGATCGGCGTCTGTCTCGTCTGCTTTGCCGCCTGGCAATGCTGTCTGTCCTGGATGAGCACGGAGGAGCTTGGAACGTGTGGTGAGGAGGACTCGGAGTTCGTCCCCCTTCTCGTAAAGCAGAACCAGCACAGCGGCTAGTTTCCTCCTCGATATCGCTGACCTGCAGATTGGGTGCACAATGAGTTCGATGCGTCAGAAGACTGACTGGATCCATAAATCACTGACAAATCTGGTTGCTGGCAAAGGATTCCATGTGCGAGGAGTCGCTCGACACCACATCTAGTTCTATCGGATAAATCTTGCAGTTCCATGACGCTGGTAGCTCTATGAAGTTCTCTGACAGCCAGGAGTATCACCGGTTATTGAGTCGAGCCGATCCGAGGAACAACAATACATTCAAAAAATACAGATAAATAGCGAAAAATGTCAACACATTGGTATTGCATAGCGGAGGTATCATCTCTTCTTCTTCGAGTTCAAGTGGCTCACTCACATTCTACCCTTCGATCGCGGAATGAGAGAGGGCTGGCTTGCTGACGTGGACGGTCTCCGAGGCCGCGCGTCAGGGACCTCGTCTTCGTCCTCGCTGTCAACTCCCTCGACGTATCCCACACCCATAAATACGGGAGTACCTCCACCCCCACCATGCGCCAGGAAACCCCTCCGCTTACTCATTGTCCCGGTGGCAGTGAACACGTCCCCTTCATCATTGCATTCATCAATGTCTGATGAACGAGCCTTTGCGGTGCGCAGCTCCTCGTCCAGCGTCTGACGCCGTTTGTGGGTTTTCTTGCGCTTGTGTTGGGAACTCGAACCTGAAGCTGACGAGGTGGAAAGACGACTTGTTTGTTGTTGTAGCGCGGCTCGTGGGCGGCCTTTCCCTGCCAAAATAGGCTTTCCCTTCGCTTTGGTTGGTTTGGATTTAGGGACAGGAATAAGTGACAGAAACGGAATAGGTGAGGCTTGTGATACTCCCCCGCCATCGTCCTCATCCTCTGTATCTGATTCCAGAAAAGGAACGGACTTTGGCTTTGGAGTCGCTCCTCGCTTCGTCCGCGCCGGCGCCGAGGGTCTACGAGGAGTAGGGATGGGTAGAGGGGACGTAGGAGGACGCTTTTTAAATAGTTGAGAGGTACGGCGCGGTACAGAATTAGGGCCGATAGCTCGAGGTTTCGGGTGTGATTGCTCTTCCATGTCGACATCAATAACTTCTATCTGCTCTTCCGGAGCGTCTGACCTGGAGGCTTTCTGAGTGACAGCAGTAGCTCGGGGTCCAGGGGGAGTTGATGGGACTCGGTCTTCAATACTGTTCTCGTCTCGGTCATTGTCTGAACAGAGCGAAGGTGTAGTCACATCCGTTTCATTCGTCGGCAGCGTCTGAGGCGGAAGAGAATAACTGGAACGTGGCGAGATTTCTGACGATGATGAAGTAGTATGCTGCCTCACTCCCGAAGATTGAAGCGATGGCTGTGTCATACGGCGCTTCACTACGTGCATCAGATATACTAGTCAGAAGAAGTTTGAACTTGGGATCAGGAAATATGACATACCTGGCACGCCCTTCAACTCGTCCACGCCAAGTGCATCCGCCTTGCGCTTCTGACCCACCCGAACCTCCGTTTCCTTCGCTGTCACTGACGCAGACAATGATAGGGGGGCAGCCAGCGAAGAACCGATCGGTACGCGAAGGCTTGCTAATGAACGTCGACGCTTCAACTCCTGGGCACTGAGTTTTGCAGCAATTGTCGAGGAAGAACTAGTGGTCACGCTGACGCTCTTGCTCAAGCCAGACGGTCCAGCGATACCGTCACCTCCCATCGGATTCGTACCAGAACCAACTTTTCTCAACTTGGCAGTCTTGATTTCGTGCAAGAACGCAGCCATCTTTTCGGATGGAACGTTTACGGTGGGCTGGCCCTGTCTCTTGGCCCTAGCCTGTCCAGGGTTGTTGATAGGCGCTTCGACGGGTGTCATCGCGTGTCGCAGAGAGGCGCGAGCCGTTGCAAACATGGAATTGGGAGTACAAGGCGCCGTGTCGATGCGCAGCGGAAGGGGTGGTGGTGGCGGTGGTGGTGGAGGCGGGGGCGGAGGAGAAGACCGCATTTGGCTTCTGGAGAGCTACCAAGACATTGAATCCAACATGACCCAGTGAAAGATACGAGGAAAACAGTTCACACCTGATCCTTCAACCGTCTGACCTCTTCTTCGAGGGCTTTGATTCGCCGTTTATCTCGTCCACGCTCATCCGAAGCACGCCTGCCCTGGTCCCCGCCTAAAAGTCTCTCATGCTCTCGCTGCTCTTCCCGCGCGGCGTCCAATTCACGCTCCTTGGCGTGTACATCATGTCCTGAGCTTCCACAGACAATAAAATCCAAATCGTCTTCATCCCTACTGGCTCGCGCTCGTTCTTTGCCTTTCCTAGAGGTCGTGGGAACGGGGGCAGGGTTCAAAGTTGGGCGGTTTGGAGACGCCTCGTCGACAGATTGAGTCTTGGAGACCGGCTTGACCGGAGACGAAAGGGGACTGGGTAGCATGAGTGAAAAATCTGCCTCGGCGCCATCCGTGACATTGAAACGATGTACCGCATCGTGGACTGAAGCCACGGAACGAGTGCGCCAAGGGGAGACGTATTGGTCAAGGGAAGGCTGGTTAGGGTCTACAGAGTCGGCGATTGGGACTGTGGAGGAGTGCGTCCTTGACGGTCCAGCTTCAGCTCCGTCTGGGTCGCTGTCGCAAGGAGGATGAGACCAGTGAATGGAGATTGGGTCATTCGAGGTCGCCTGCGTGTATTGAGCCATGTCTGGCTTGTCCGGTACAAGCGAGGGGGACCGAGGGAAGAGGGAACCAGGCATGGTAATGGACGGTTGTTTCTTCAACTTTGGAGGCGGAGGTACTGGAAACACGGACGATGGTTGAGGTGCAGGAGATTTTGAGCACTCCCGGTCACTGGCTGAGAGCACTAGATACACCAGCTCAACAACACCCAAAAAAAAAAAACGGCGAAAAACAGCCCTACCTCGGTCGTCGTCGATATTCGTTGGTTGTACGTGGTTGTGGCGGTATTTTCTGGAGGTATCTGTTGACTTTGAACGTGGTTTTCGACGAGACGGTTCGGGTTTGGAGCATCTCTCGCGTTCTCGGCGGTGTTGAGGCCTCGACCTGTACCTCCCCTCGTCCTCGCTCATGTTTCTCTCCTCTCGACCCCGTCTCTTGACGCGTCCGGTTGATGCGGGTTGGTTTGCCTGAGGATGGAGCGATCAGAACCGAGGGAATTCGGATAGGATAGTAAGACAGACAGGACGTGCTGTGGCATTGACAACGAAGGATTCGAATTCTCTCGAGACGAAGCTAAAGACATGCGAGAGCAATCCGGATGACTTGGGCTTTGGGTCGTCGAACGAGCGTCGGCGTCGCGTGTGTTGTGCTGGCATGTCCGCCGAGTGGAACTAAACAACGTGAGACCGGCTCGGACCCAATACGTTCAAACATCAACGTTTCAACCACGCCCAAAGACGAGTACACATCTCAGCATTAACATATCCTCCACAACAATAATGTCCTTAATATCTTAAACGTGAAAGCAAGAGACAGTAAGATCAGTGCGTACAAGGGAAATCGTCCACCAACGTCATAATAAAGAATCTAAAGTGCAACTCTTATCGGAATCCAGAGTAAGATTCGTAACTCGGCGGTGCAGTGTGTCCACTCGCAGCCAAATTTGCCCGCACCATTGCGTATGGATCTGCATACTGCATCGTCCGACTGACTCGTGGCGTGTTTGAGTCTCCAGTAATCGGTGGCGCAAACGAACCTGACACGCCACCAAAGCCTGATGGCGCAGGATCTGAGAACGCGCCATACGCGTCCAGAGAGGGGCGCGACACGGCTGCGGGTGGTGTCGCATATCCACTGTTCCGCGGTGCGCTGCTCGCGTACACCGTGCCGCTCGGCGCAGTCGTGGTCGTGGTGGCCGCAGACGCGGACCACCGAGTAGCGTCAGCAAAGGGGGAACCAGCGACGTTGGAGTCGTCGTAAGCAGACTGTCGATGAGCCACAGCTGCCGGTGTGGAACTGGTGGTAGTCTGGCTGGTTTCAGCCGCAGGTGGGGGCACAGAGCCGACAGGCTGATATGACGTTGTCTCTGACTCCTCCAGCTCGTCAACGGCCTCGATATCTGGGCGAGTGAATGGGGGGTCTAATGGACGCGTCGACAGGTTACCCGATCGCCAATCTATGATGAGCATAACGAGTGATGCAAGCCAGAAGCCTGGTCATAATGAATCAGTGCAAGGTTAGAGTCGCGGGTAGATGCATTACCAAATGCCAGCCAAAAGAATATACATCCCGCCTTCTTCGTGCTGCACCATGAGGACAAGCCATTCGTAAAGTCACTACCAAGGGATGCATGGGGGTCATTGCTTGCATTTTTGCACCCGGCTTCCGTCCATGCCGAGATGGTGGTCACGAAGCTATACGTGAAAGCGGAAATGCATGAGGAATGGAGACATGACGGGAGAATGAAAGACAACGCACGCGATGAGAAGACTGAATGTCACACCTGTACCCGTGAGAATGAACCCGACGCGTACCTCCTGGAGGGCTCGTGCAATGTGGCCGAATTTATCGTATTTTTCGTAGACCACGGGAATAATTATTAAAAAGGAGGAGAGGATAATGCCAGATATGGACACGAATAGCGCGAATCCAGTGAGGCCAGCTGGGTAGAGAAAAGGTCAGCCACATACTATGGGCGCGTGGGGAAGGAATGTTGTTATTGTTACTCACAAGGTCCGACGCCCCATTTCGCCTGGAAACTAGCGACGCTAGCAAAACAAGCCATGGCAAGGAAGTTGAAAAAGACTTGAGAGGTGTGGAAGATGATGGCTGGCTTGGATATTATCATCTGTAATCATCGATGAGTCGCGTCAATAGGGATGCAAAGGAATGAATATGGAGAATGAAATGACCGCGAGCCATATGACCCATAGGAGGGGTATGAAGAGGAGAAAGACCAGCGTGCCAGACTGGTCCATCCAACTTGCATCTGCAGAGGGCAGAAGAGAAGGGAGAATTACGTAACTCGAGTTGGTACTCGTCGAGATTAAGATGCGTTGCGACGACCAACCAGACTGCAACGCGGCAACGGCGAGAACGAGACGGAGCAGAAAAGAAGAGGAGTCTCACGTCGTCCTGATATTTCACCATTCCAGCTGTGTTCCCTATACCGCCAGACATCGACTTTGAAATTATAGGGCCCTTCCTGGGCAAGATGCGATCCAGCCCATCCTGCAACGATTCCAAGAAGGGCATGGCGACGCTCGAGTGAACAAGTAAAAGAAGTGTGAGTTGTAGTGGAGGTCAATAAGACCTTTAGTATGTACGGGGTTGCTATGCAAGGCAGCGCAACGAGATGCGCAGTCGACGTGGAGATCGGCGACACATATGTTGTTCATAACACGTGATATGGATTATGTAATATGTCTATTCAAAAGATAGCCCTCACCAAACCACCACCGATGGCAGCACCTAACAGACCCATGTCAGACTCACATTCGTATCAACTGTGATAGAAAGACCCACCAGCACCAAAGCCAACACCGCCAGCAGCAGAGTTTGCCATCTACACCTTGATCAGCGGAAATAATCATGATACGCATGCCAATTACCGTGTTGCCCAGAGCACCATACTTGCTCTTCTTCTCAACCTGTCCCGGGGCCTGTTGCAACCCGATCGAGTTGACCCCAACTCCGGTCTGCGGGGGCGTGTCCGTGCCGTGGAGCGCGGCTCCAAACGGGTGATACGGTCTGCGAGTACTCGTCGCCGCCGTCGTGTTCGTCACTGGCGCTGCACCAGACTCTACTTTCTCGACGTGGTTCGAAGGGAAGAGTCCCTCCCTGCCATGGACCTTGCCAAGCCACCAGTCCCCATTCTTTTGTGAAACAACCTCGATCATATCACCCGCAGCAAAGGACAAGTCATTGGCTTCCTGTGTCATGACAAATGGTCAACCGTAGCACAGGAATGCACAGGAGAGATGCCCATACACTCCCATCCTCATTGTAACTCCAGATAGCGCGGGCATATACGGATGTCGTCGCTGCCATTTGTCTTGGAGGTGGAGGAACGACGCGTCCGCCACCAGCTGGAGTTGCAACAACGCTGACTTGCGTCGTTGTAGCGACATTGATCTGGGTCTGAACGGGGAGACGCCCGAGGATCTGCTTCATGGTAGCTGCGTCTTGTGCGGAGAGGTAGTTTTGTGATTCTAGAAAGGCAACATTGAGTTGCATCTGGCTGGCGATGTGTCCCAGCAAGGCCGCGGTTTGGAGTTCGTGAGGGACGGACATTATGGATTGCAGGAGGGATGGGAGTCTCACTGTAGGTATAAATACACCCGGCTGTGCTCGTGATCCCGTGCTCCCTTGTATCATCACTACATTCAAACATTCGGATGACAGACGGGGCTCGCATTGTTGTCGAATCTCATCCGTGCCTTTGCTACGCTCCCCGACAATCCATTTCCGCAAGCCGTGTTTCATGAGGCAATCATTGCACAGATCCAAAGCTTTACCCCGCCCTTAGTCTGTGCTCGTGTCCTCGGCCATTTGTGACGCTTGCACAGGTCGCTTGTCAGTCAAGCGCAGTAGCGGACCAACCCGCTTCCATTCCGGAGGGGGTGTAGGCAGTTTTAGTGATGCTTCGTCAAGACACGATAATCCATGACCTGGCGCACTCTATGTTACACGCCTTTTTGACGAGCTTCTGCTTTGGCTCAAGCCCGTGGAAGTGCGTTTACTAGTGATTTTTCTCTCTCATTTGCCTTCATTGCCTTCCCGAACAATTGAAGAGGATGCCTGAGGCATCGGTGAATTACATAATGGCTTTGTATTCGGATTATGTAATTTATATGTGTATATTTGCCGTTTTTCTTTTCTCCAAGTGGCACTGTCGGATCCTGCCTTTCACCACGACTTCGAGCATACTTGCTCTTTCTGCACCTCATCAATTTTGCGTTCTCCTAGAATTATTCGGACAATGGTATGTCGTTACTTTCTCTAGTGAGTAATTGCTCACTTCTTGGGCTCTCAGAGTCATAGCAATGGTTACGGTGGTTCTTATGGCGGTGGCGGCTATGGAGGTGGGTATGGTGGGGGACAGGGTGGCCACGGTGCTGGGGGTTGGGGAGGATATGACGACCGAATGAGTAATTTGGGTGGTGGTCTACGCTCTATCGACTGGTCCTCGCAGAAGCTGGAACGCTTCGAGAAAAATTTCTACGTGGAAGACAAACGCATTTCAACTCTCAGCGATCGCGAGGTCGAAGAGTTTAAGCGGAGCCAAGACATCAAGGTAAGGATACACGTTGAAGTATCGGTGTCCTTTTTTTGACTTCTTTTTTTTTCAAGATTCAAGGGCGCGGAGTCCCAAGGCCGGTGCGAAACTTTGATGAAGCTGGTTTTCCGGAGTACATCTTGTCCTCCATTCGCGCTCAGGGCTTCACTGCTCCAACACCGATCCAGTGCCAGGCGTGGCCGATGGCGTTGAGCGGCAGGGACGTCGTAGCAATTGCACAGACTGGAAGTGGAAAGACAATTTCCTTTGCACTTCCGGCCATGCTCCACATCAACGCGTGAGTACACATTCCTCAGTTGCCGACTTGCGCTTACCCATGCAGTCAACCTTTGCTGGCCCCTGGCGATGGGCCCATCGCCCTTGTGTTGGCTCCCACTCGCGAACTTGCGGTGCAAATCCAGCAAGAATGTACAAAGTTCGGGTGAGTAAATCTGTAAAATCGTGTCTGATCCAAACCTAAAAATCATTGTAGGGCGAGTTCACGCATCCGCAACACTGCTATCTACGGAGGTGCTCCTAAAGGACCTCAAATTCGTGATTTGCAACGCGGGGTCGAGATCGTAATCGCCACTCCTGGTCGTCTCATTGACATGCTGGAGACACAGAAGACGAATCTTCGGCGTGTCACTTATCTGGTGATGGATGAGGCCGATCGCATGCTGGATATGGGATTTGAGCCTCAGATCAGGAAGATTGTTTCTCAAATCCGCCCAGATCGTCAGACTCTGATGTTCAGCGCGACGTGGCCGAAAGACGTGCAAAAGTTGGCGAATGTTTGTTCTTCTTTTCGAATAGCTCCTGCGCGTTACCAACGAAATGATTCATAGGACTTCTTGAAGGATATGATTCAGGTCAACATTGGTTCCATGGAGTTGACCGCCAACCATAACATCCAGCAAATTGTCGAGGTCTGCAGCGAATTCGAGAAGCGGGCAAAATTGATCAAGCACCTGGATCAAATCAGCTCCGAAAATGCCAAGGTTCTAATCTTCGTAGGCACCAAAAGGGTGGCCGACGACATCACGAAATATTTGAGGCAAGACGGTTGGCCTGCTTTGGCGATACACGGAGATAAGGAGCAGTGAGTCCTGTTCGCTCTCCGGGTTGGGGTCAAACTGATTTCCTCTAGGCGCGAGCGTGACTGGGTCCTCGGGGAATTCAAGGCAGGTCGATCCCCGATCTTGATTGCCACCGACGTTGCTTCGCGTGGCCTAGGTATGTTTCTTGCTTTCCCCAAGCGCTCCGACTGGGACTACGCGCGTGTGAACGCGAGCAACCTGCAAGGTTTGGCAATGATTTCAATGCTTCTCTTCTCGAGGGCATGGGCAAATTGCTAACGGAGGTTACTCTTTCCAACTGTGTCCTGCCCACAGAAGCGCTTGAATCCTTTCGTTTTATTGATGTTGTATGTGCTTCATGTCCATTTACTTGCTTTGCGTCGCCTTCCTCGTCGCTTCCTCCGATCACTTGATCATTGGTCTGCACCAAGATGTGAAGGATGTTGGTTATGTCATTGTACGTCTCTCGCTCGTTGCCTCGTTGTTTTCCTGAGGATTTTCCAGAATTATGATTTTCCGAACAATTGTGAGGATTATATCCACCGCATTGGTCGCACAGGGGTAAGCTGTATCATGCACGTATTTTCTCGATAACTAACGTGTCGTTAGCGTGCGGGTATGAAGGGCACATCATACACATATTTCACCACCGACAATTCGAAGTCGGCTCGCGAACTCATCAACATCTTGCGAGAAGCGAAGGCTCATGTCCCCCCTCAGTTAGAGGAGATGGCAATGTACAGCACAGGGGGTGGCCGAAGTGTGTACCGTCTCATTAAATCAAGTGTTGATATTGAATCCATTCATTAGGCCGTTTCGGTGGTGGTCGTGGACGGGGTGGGGGAGGTTCACGGTACGGGGGTGGGGGTCACGATAACCATGGTAATGGCAGGGACCAGCGCTGGTGACAGTATGGTATTGTCTTTGCTTGTTGATCACATAGATTATTGTTGCTTTGGTGTATACCATTGGTAAAGCTTACTTTTGTGTTGCAAGACATGTTTTATCGGGTTTACAGTGCTTTTCAAATTTACAGTCGAACCTCTTAACCCCAGCCGGGGTTCGACCACATCAGCTTCAACCTCGTCTTATTCGCTCGAGACTTCCTCGGCGTCGTCCAAGCTGCCATTGACTTCAGCCTCTGGATCGAGTGGATCGTAGATGATCGACTCTAGATGGGCAAGAGCGGCCTGCAGGGGTGTCTAGTACGGTGCATAACGATTGTCGTTGGCGAAATCACTGCGCACCCGCCCGACCTGGCTCAGCTCCTCTCCCTCCTCCCCGCCGAAATGACTGTCCGAGACAAAATTACCCTCAAACTCGTCGTCTTCTTCCGACATGTTTGGGTCTGGGTGCAGGGATGCGCAGAGGGACATGGCTTCAAAGATGAGTTCGACTGCGCAGGATCACACAGATCGAGGACGCTGGTTAGTTTGGCGCCATGTAGCGTGACAGAGACTGGGGACGCACGCGACTCGGGGTCTTGGGGCACGATCATCAATTCGCGCATCTCTGTCACGTCTTCGGACGTGTCGTCGGGTGGTGCGCTGGTGTTTGACTCGTCTAGCTGGCAGTATATGGATGGCGTTTCTCCGCGTGATATGGCGTGAAGCGTGATCGCAGGGTACTTGACTTGCAATCCGCGGCCAGTGGACGGCATGAATACGAGCGCACTGGACAGGGTTGAGAACGACGCGCAGAGCGTATCGATCGGCGTACCTCTCGATGATGTATAGCACGCCATTGGCGCTGTCCGCTGGAGTGAACCCATCGAGGGGGGGATCTAGCGCTACAGAGACGTGCTCTTGCTTGTGACGAAGGACAGGGCGTATATCGCTGAAAGATGAGGGTGTCGAGGCGAGGATGTCTCTGTGCTCCTCTGGTGATATGAAATCGGGAACGGCGGTGATAACGAGCGTCGACTCGGAGGACATGGCTTGGACGATCTGTCTGCTTTAAATTTGTTTGCAGGTTTGGGTGAAACAGGAGGGTGGAGTCGTAGCGTAAGCCCTCCGGGCAGCCCCTGGACCCCGGATGAGTCCCATGAACAATTCGACCTGTCATTACTACTTGGGAGTGCTGCCTGCAGCGGCCGAAACCTTGCTTGTTAATATGGAGTGGTATTGAGTGTTCTTGCACGGAAAATATCTCATGCCTGGAGATCTAGCTATAGTATCACAAGATTGAACGTTTGTTCCCGAATTCTCGCTTCGGCGCCTTCAGCGCCTGCGCTCGAATTCTGTATGTACATGCTTGAAATTCTGCTAGGTGGTAACCTCTCCTTACACCACGTCATACTACCCAGTTTTCACTGGGGCCTCAACACAACTCACATTCATCCACCATTATACCCAGGTAAACGGGAAATGCAACCACAACAAGTGATCGAGCTCGAAATCTTTCGTCCAGAAGTGGTATCACGACCTCCTCATTCCCACGACATAATGCTCGTAGAACCTGCCCCCTACGGGTCCAGGAATATTGCAACGAATCCCCCGTTCTTTTGTCACGGATCACCTGACAACTCATATTCTCATAATCGTCCCGAAACGTGAAAAGATAAGTTCGAGGTCCTCGCAGAGCACTACCTTAATGAGATAACGCAAGACGTGCAATCATTGAGTGACATACAGACAAGATGGAACATAATCTCACATAACTGTGCATGGTTTGCGAAACCGGGTCGGTTTCTTGCATGAAGGATCGTCAGGATACCGTGCGAGCATCTGCTTCACAAGGCCTTGGAACACATCGGAAATGTGCCAGTTACGCTTGGCTGACGTCTCGTAAAAGGGAATACCCCAGCGCGCCACCAACGACTGAATCGTACCGCGAGAAACCTCTCGTTCAGCGACTAAATCTAGCTTGGTGCCAACGACGACGATAGGAACTGTCTGCATGCCATCAAGGTTCAGTTCTCGACTATAGCACCACGATGGAAGATGGACTCACAATGTCACCACCCTTTACACGATAGATCTGCTGGCGAAGATTATTCACCTCATGGAGGCTTGCTTCTTGAGTAAGACTTGGGGACAGATAAGTGATAAAACGGAACAGAAGACAAAGATGATACCTGAAAACCAATACAAAGCCTTGGCCGGACTAACAAATCGTGAAGGATGAGCATGAGTAACACGTCCGTTTCCAAGAAGGAAACGTCTACCTTGATGTAGAATTCATTAAGTGCGGTAAACTGTTCGGCGCCCGCAGTATCCAGCACTTCGAGCTGAGCGACAAGTATCAGAACAGTATTCCCATGGGACTCGGATCTGGCTGGGGTAGAACACACACGAGCTCACCGAAGCCTTGACACCATCGACGTCGAGTATACGTCTGTAAGCTTCTATAGCGATGGTCAGCGTAAAGATCGGGTTGGCGGATTATGCCAAGTGCTACCTTCTATTGTTGGGTCATAATTCTCGAGGAAGACATCTTGTACGAATCGGACTGTCAGAGCTGATTTCCCTACCCCGCCAGCTGGGGCCAAAAAAATCATTGCTTGTATGATCGACCAACAAAGCAACAATATGATGTACTCACCACCAAGCACAACAACGTTAAAATGTCTCATGTCGCGCGTCATCGATCCAGATGAACGAGTATTAGATGGGAGAATGCAATGAGAAGGGCAGCCAAGTGTGGGAAGTATGGAAGGACAGGCAGTGTCGTGCACAGAAGTGGGTTTGATCTAGAGTCCCCACTAGGCAATAGCAAAGCGGCTAAGAACTAACAGTACAAGCATGATGGCGATGACCAAACTGACCTAACCGCCAAGCAGGCCACAGACACGAGGAGGCGTGGCTGGCCGCTGAGTAGAGTGGCGTCAGAAATCAAGGGTCCTCGATTGAAACGTCCGAGTTTTGATGATGGAAAGCACCCGCTCCTTAGAGCCTGCTAATTCGGTGGTGTCAAGTGAGCAGCAGGTGCTCAGTGAGCGTTATTATGTAATTAGTCAGCTCACTCGTGACTCGTACTAGCCCGAAGGCAACTACGAATATAGGCTCTGGAGTCTGTATGCCTCGTCCACGCGTCTTCTTCGACTTTTCAATCGGTTCTGATTCTGCAGGACGGTGCGACTCATTTCTACAGGCGACATGCGAAGCATTCTCACATTATTTCAGAGTCATCTTCGAGCTATTCAACGATACAGTTCCAAAGACTGCAGAAAAGTAAGCTGTTCCTCATCGCGGCTCGACTTTTAAAAGATGGATTAAAGCTGAGATTTCAGTTTCCGAGCACTATGCACTGGGGAGAAGGGTTTATCTGTTGTCTCGGAGCGTCCACTCTATTACAAGAACAGTATCGTCCACCGGTCTATCGGTGATTTCATGATTCAAGGAGGAGGTCTGTCTTTAGCCTCGGTCGTGTTACTTGGTACTCATCGTTACCACAGACTTTACAAAGCATAACGGCACCGGAGGGGAATCGATTTATGGTGGCCACTTTCCCGACGAAGATCTCTCTAGACCTCTCGACTCAGAAGGGTGTGCATCGGGCATCATTCCTCGCACACAATGGCTCTTTAACGTTCTATTCTAGACTGTTGTGCATGGCAAATCGTGGGCCTGATACCAATGGATCACAATTTTTCATCACACTGAAAGATTGTCCTCATTTGAACGGTAATACCTTCCATTTCGATTGGTCCCCACGTCACTAAGAAAAACACCAGGCAAACATGTCGTCTTCGGAAAGGTTATCAGGGGTTATGAAGATGTGGTGAAAAGCCTGGCGCAAGTGCCCGTAGATGCAAAGGATCGACCGCAAATACCAATTGTGATCTCAAATTGTGGTGAACTTGAGCTAAGAAAGCCGAAGCTGGCGGAGCAAACCAAACGTATGTTGCTGTTTCTCTCAACCAAACGTCACGGGTCATTTAAACTCATGTAGGAGAAAAAGCCAAAAATCGCAAACGCCATGATAGCCGCTCCCGATCACGTAGTGCAGACTGCGAGCGTCGCCGCAAGAAGTCCAAAATGCAGGTTTCCAAACCAGAGCCCGAGCGTGAAAATTCTCGAGGGTTGGAAGGAAACGCCATTCCACAAGAGACAGAGGAAGAATATGATGCCCGCCTGGAACGTGAAGAACAGGAACGGGCAGAAAAAGCTAAAGTTAAAGAGCTGGAGCGCATCCGACGAATATCCGAGAACACGGGGTCGACCCCAGGAGTCCGTTTCAAAGGTATGTTGAAATACGCTGTCGGTTTTCAACGCTAATTTGCGCTGTAGGCCGTGGACGCATGAAGTTTGTTGATCCAGAGCTACACCGACAATAGCCACGTGTCCATCGTACATAGTGTGAAGTGTTCTTTTGTCTCGTGCCACTTGAACATATGATATCCTGCAATGAGAACTCACGCATTCACACGATTTGTGTGAAGAGTCATAACATTCCCATACGATGGAGAAAAAAATGTGTCTAGCTAGACATCTCGAGCACTTGATCAGTATCATTGTCCGCAGATAGCATATCCTCCTTCATAGCTTGTTGATCATCAGTCTTTCCGACAGCAGTTGCTTTTGCACCAGCAGCATTCGCAAAACTAAACGACGCCCTGATGGTGGAAGTAGTAAACGAGGGGGAAGGTCCGGGGGCAGGAACAGTGGGGGTGGAAGTTGGTGTCACTTTGGTCAGATGCGTGGATCCTCGTTCAGTAGCCTGCCGAGAGTTTGTGCGCGACATTGGGAGCTGGGAAACCCGATCCTTGGCGAGCTCCATACGGGCAGCGATTTCACGTTCCTTCGTAGAGATATCAACTGGTCTACAACATGTCAAATGATGAGCACCCATTGGGAGTAATGAACTAACTTTGCAGCACCAAACGGGTTTGGTCTCGGGGCATTAGGAGCTAACTTCGGAGACGATAGAGGGGATGGGTTGGTAGAACCTGTGGAACCCGTGGATGAACGGGGCAACAATTCAAGCCTTTTGCGACTAATTTGAGGTGTTGGAGGTGTAGAATTGCTTGCTGTAGGCGAATCAGCCATGGCAATGTATCGTCAGACACGAGGTACTTACGAGAAGTGCCGCCAGGGGCTTTTCGCGCACGCCAGTCGCCATCGTCAGGGGCATCCCGTGCGTGAACGGACTCATATTTACTCCTTATGCTACCAGACTTGCCATGCACAGATTCTTCAGGCGCTGAAGGCTTGAATTTACCCCCGATGGTCCAGTGCTCTTCTCTATCGGCAGCGCCGACCTGGCCCTCCGTGATAGAGAAGCCCGAGCCCTTCCGGCGAGGTGCTTCCGGCTCAACCACTGTTGATAGACGTGATGATCTCCAGTCGCTGGCTTCATCGGACATAGTCGACGGTGGCAGTGGACGTTCTCCTAGCGGACCGTCAAAGCGGCGCCGTGAAGACTCACGAGAATCTCCAAAAGATGGAAGGGGGCCTTCCCTACGCCAGCTGCCAGAAAATTTGGAATCGTCCTCCGGAACAGCACCACCGGAACCAAATTTTTCCTTCGCTGTTGGAGAAGTAAGGCTACCTGCAAACGCACAACGGACGAACACTCACGGGGCTCAGCAACGCTCACCCGAATAGTCCGGCCTGATAGACTCTGCCAAGAGCATCGACAAGTGCATCTATTCAAAAGAATCGGGAAAACTAACAGATCCTGTCCTTGAGAGTGCATCTTTCAAGGCATCTAATTCCGCAAATTCGACGTAACCAAAACCCTTGGGTTTGTCCTCGCGGTCTTTGATTATTTTGATGGACTTGGTCTGCGTGTATGTTAGATATTGCAGGCCCGGATGAAGTAAGTACAAACCTGAAGAGGACTGAAGAAACTGGCCAATTCATTTTCAGTAATATCGAAGGCGAGGTTTCCGATAAATGCAGTAAACGGTGGCTGAGATGGCAATGGGACCTCTTCTCTCGGAGGGAACGGACGATCGACTGGGAGAGGTGTTGATCAGTATGACACGGACAATTTAGGACGAAACATACATCGAGAGGATCCAAAGTCGTCACGCCTGCCAAAGCGATCACCAGAGCGCAGTAGCCTGTCATCGTCCGTCTTAATCGAGGCTGGGTGTGGTTTACAGGGTAAGGCAGTGCAGCCAGTGATGCATGAAGGTCTTACGAGCTGTTGGGAGAGAATCCATTTCATCTGCCCATGAGCCGAGAGCTATTTGCGAGATCAATGGGGGGAAGCGAAAGTGTACGAAAATTTATGCCCACTGCTATCCCCGAGGAACTCGTTGAGAGACATCTTGGGTGCCTTTGACTTTTTGGGCGCTATTCTGGGTGAGTTGCATAGTGTCGAAGAGGTCGAAAAGCTTACCCATGGCTGCGAGCTGAAGCCTTTTTGTGAGTGTAAGTAGTGTTACGCTGGCTGTTCGCTAGTCTGGAGAGAGCTGTCGAGGGAAATTACGTCGCATATCAATTGTTCTCACGGGTATCCACCCTAGTTTCTAGCGATCATGATCCTCCTCGAAGTAAGGCTGGATTTCACCTCGCCGTTCTAAGCTAACATGACACCAGTCTCACAATGTTATCATACAAACAACCTTGGCAGACAAAGTCGTCAAGTACGTCCGTAATCTATATACATTGCCATGGTCATTGATGACGTACAAGACCCTCATCTCTCGATGTCCTATTCGTAGATTTCGACGGTGTAAGATTCCACTTGTCGACACCAGACAAAAAGACGGTGGTGCAGCTTTCGATGAACATCCGCTGTTGGGACGAGCTCGTAGCGTACGGTGCACTGGACGTGCTCCAACGAGAATACGGGACCCTGATCAAGGCCCAAACGGAACCCGAATACCATATCAGTCTTGATATTGACCTTGAGCAGCTCCCGAGCGATGAAGGTGTGTGTTCGGTATCGGCTGCGAATCTGGCTAATCAGCCGCAGCGAGTCGGGATGCATTGATCAAATCTATTGCTCTTTTAAAGCGGAATGCCCTCGCAGCCCCATTTGAACTGGCATTCCGTCAACAAAAGGACTTGGAGGCTTCGGGAGGCGCTCTCGGAGACCTGATGCAGATCCATTATCGTGACGAAGAGGCCATATACATTCGAGCATCGCCTGACCGAGTGACAGTGATATTCTCAACCGTTTTCCGAGAGGAGACGGACAGAATATTTGGTAAAGTGTTTTTACAGGTGAGTTTGTCTCGCTGGATTCGACAGCAGAGTTTTTCGTGACATCGCTACCAGGAATTCGTTGATGCTCGACGTCAGCCTAGTATTCAAAATGCACCCCAAGTACTGTATACTAATCGTGATCCGCCCCTCGAAATCCGAGACGTGCCCGGTCTCCGTAATTCTGAAGACATCGGATATGTCACCTTTGTACTCTTTCCCCGCCACTTTGCCAAGCCCGACGCATCGTACAATACGATCTCGCACATTCAGTTGTTTCGCGACTACCTCCACTATCACATCAAGTGTTGCAAAGCCTACATGCACTCGCGCATGCGTCACCGTGTAGCGGAATTCCAGAAGATTCTCAATCGCGCAAAGACGGAGGTTGCAACTAGCGCGGAAAGGAAGACTGTTACGTGAGTTCACGCCATAAGATTGGGATCGTGCGCTGTCCTGACGCGAATTCAGTGGCAGAACTATGGTAGTTCGGTAGGTAGAAGAGTGTAATGGATACGCGCTTTCTCACGCCACGGCGGCGGCAACTGTAATAATGAACGTCACTTTGGAACTGCTACAGTACCATCAGAGTCCAATGGATGCATCCAGCGAAGAGGCTGGGACACCAGATTCAATCCGCATAACCAGACAGGGAAAACTTCGTGTTTGGGTCAAGAAGGCGCTGGATTTTTTCGAAGTGCGTCCATTGCTCACGCGACACAAAGCATCCCAACGCCAGCACAGAGCCACCCAGACAAGCCGCTTGTTCTTTACTCGGCGCCGGCGGATGTCTCGACATCCACTATTGCACGTCTTGTCTCCGCCGTCGAGATCATCAAGCGTGAGTACTTGAAAGGACGAGACGTGTCCACGGGCGATGCTTCCGGACTGCACCAATACAACCAGCTCCTATCCGAGCAGCAGGGTGGCATTCCGGTGGAGACCGAAGACCGAAGGGACGCGCTACACCTCGCGCTCAGTGGTCATTCACAGTGCGTGACACGATGCGGTCGACAGGACCACTGACTCGAACAGTGATATATAGCGTGAAACAGACGTTTGCGCCCCAGATGAAGATCACACTGTCTACCAAGGCGATCATGGGCAGCCACAAGAAACGAGAGACGTGAGTTGGTTGTACTGACGGATTCGAAGCGCTGAGGACGGTCCAGATACCAAACCGCTGCTATCCGTCGGATGTCCAAGGGAGCCAAGGCGAGGATGCGAAAGCGGATGAGGAACCAGGGCGAAAATGGCGCGGGAAAATAGATTTTGTGTCGAAACTTGCCTCGATAGGGTATATGTATGACGTAAGATTGACAGTGGAAAATTGCAAAAGGGGGGTTGTTGGACTCGCTCAGGTCGACTGGTTAGTACTACGGTACTGCAAGTGGTCCTCATTTTATTTCAGCGAGCCAGTCTCAGCGTTCTAGTCGAATTTCTTCACTCAGTGGCTTTAGATTTGTTGCATTATCTTGCCTTATCGCAACTGCACCGATATTGCGTCCTGCAAGTCCCGCTTGGTCCAAGTCTGCCGGTAGATCTCCGACCTTTTCTATAACGGCTTGCTTGGCTGCGCGTATGCCTCGCCGCATCTCTACCCGCGCGGTCACGTCCTCTGCGACTCCTCATGCTCCCCCCGTCCCCCAACCTCTAGAGACCCCTTACGACTCCAACATTCGCCAGCTCCGTCGCCATTGGAAATGGGCTGCCTTTTCTCAATTCTTCTTCACGTTCAGTCCTCTTCTGGCCATGGGCGACGTTGCGCTCATCGTAAGTCCGTTTCTCGTTGCGTTTGCTCGATACTCACCACCACTTCTTCCCTTGTCCACAGGACGTCGAAAACGATCTCGTCCACTCCACGAACCAGGTTCTCTCCCGCATTATGCAACGCTTGCTCATAACTCTCACTCAGGACAGGAAGATAACGTGAGTAGCCTCTCATCACATGTCGTTTCCATCTCGCCCAACCCCTCCATTGATCTCCACGTCCAGCCCTGACAGCTGGCAGAATGCATTGCGACGCCAGTACCAGAGGAGGGACCCGGATGCTAGCCCCATTGGTCTCATCTCCCGTTTGAAGCATTTCGTTGTAGAGTCCTCTCGAGCATCTACGGCACCCCCGGGCCCTCTCTCTGAAGCACCTATCCACGAACCGGAACTCGAGAATGAACCCTTGGAACCCGATCATCCTACCTCTGCAGCCTCTTCGCCCGATAACGTACCCGAAGGTTCGGTAGGAGATCCAGAGCACATTTCTGTTGCAAACGTTGAAGAAGAGGATACCTCTTCTGAAGTACTAGAGGCACCGGAGAAACAGGTCGACTGGTTAGATCTTTCGATGCTTGCAAAGGTCGAGTCTTTGCATACCTTGGCGGAATGGCAATTTCAGAATCCACTTCGAATTCGCCAACAAATGAAAACTGATGACGAACAAGCCACATGGGTACGTCGCAAAACCTACGTTTTCCGCGTCCCTGACCGCTATCTGTTTTCGTGAAATATAGCGCATCGAACCCATCGGATACGATTCCAAGGGAAATGCATATCGGTTAATTGGTAGTACTCAGATGTGATGTCTCATTAACAATCCCAATTAATATCGTGAGCAGGTGACCGGCTTTGGATCCAGCGAGAACCACCAAAATTTGACTTGAAGCGGAAGCGGAAACGGGAACCAGGTGGCAATTCCAGGGATGCCAATAAGGAGCAGCCGCAGTCCGTAGTGAAACGTCGGCGGATGGATCGAAACTCGAAAGCCGTCGGGCGAGCACCTGTTACAAGCTCCACCCGCAGCAAGGCACAGGCTCAACATTCTTCAAGTCCTAGAGGGGGACGTGCTGCAAAAATGCGGGCAAATCAAAGACTGGATGCGCAAGCGAGGGATCTCGCCGAGTTTCGACGCCAAATGACAAGTTCTCGCAATAGGACTACCCCTCGCAAGCCCACTGGCATAAGGGTCAGCGCGCGATTGCGAGGTACAGCGGCCGAAGAGGACGAGTGGCAAGAGGTTCCCGACGAATGGTTGGCTGGGAGCGATACCCATAGAAGCTATGCTCAGGCTCCACCTTCTAGTCCGTTACCTTCCGGCAAACAAAGGATGAAGACTGGTCTAGAGAGCGATGACAGCTCGATCAGTGAACTCACCGAACTTAGTGATGGTGAGGACGGTGCGGTGGGGTTGGAACGAGACATGAGCGAGGAGCCGGTGGTGGATGCGGAGGCAGGGATTACTACGTCAGCAGGGAACGACCCAGATGTGGAAGCCGAGGTTTGGCGGAACGAGGTGGCTAAGTTAGTCGACCCACCCATAACGCCACACCTTCCTGACAACAACTTTGTCGAGTGGGAAACGGTTAGTGTGACCTGGCTTATTGAATTATAGTCAACCACTGAACCGTCCGAACAGATATGTGTAACTCTCGAAGAGTGGGAAAATATTGGACAACAGTTCGAGAAAGCACTGCATTATGCTGAGAAGGCACTTCACAAAGTATTGTCACAGAACATCATACCTATGATTACCGCTGAACTCAGGGTATGTTATATTTGCTTTCAAGCTCGATATACCTTCCTTACCCCCTTCAAGGAAGTCGAGAAGAAACGACGGTTGGAAGAGGCTGTCGTACATCGTAAACGTTCCTCCAGGATAGCCATGAAGGAAACCGAAAAGGAAGAGGAACGTGCAGCGGTAAGAAAACGCCTTGAAGAGGAAGAAAAGATGGGCCGAGCAAGAAGACTGGAAGCTCGCCAGCAGAGAGAACAGGTGGACAGGCTGAAAAGGGAGAATGCACGAGAGAAGCGCCGGAGAGAACGCGAGCTTCGGGAGCAGCAATCCGCTGAGGAAGATTCAAAGTTCGGTTATTATCAAAGTTCTACATTCGATGTTCTAACTGCAACTTGTAGACCCGATGCTCCTGCAGACACTGTCCCGGAAGGGACAAGTTCCATCTTGTTACTGGCCGGGCAAAGCAAGGTTACGACCGTTGCCCCGATTAACGGCACAGGCAGTGGATCTCGTAGTCCCGTTGAAAATTGGGAGCTTGATTGTGAGGTTTGTGGACGAAAGGGAATCAATCAAGTGGGTTTCTCTCTGTGAGACTCGAACTTATTCCCGACATCACACCCTCGTAGGACGACGGTGTCCCTTTATTGTGTTGTGGTGTATGCGGAAGGTGGCAACATATTGTTTGTCACGACCGGCAAGACGCGTTAGCCGGACATCCGAAGCGGAATTGGGATGCTGAGGATTTTATTTGTCGACAATGTCGTCTAATAACTTCCAAGAGCTTGTCACCCAGTCACCCTGCCAACTTCCTTTCGCCCGGAGTGAACAGCAAGAGAGGACAAGTTTCCGGTACTCAAGCAATTTATGGCCTACCGTCAAATCACCCCGGCAACTATCCCAACAACGGTTACTATCAGAATCCACCCTCCAATGCAAGATACCCGCACGATCATTCTGACATCCAAACAACTGTTCCTCTTTCGTCCCCTTCGTCCCATTCCTATACTCCACAAACCCGACCGACAGGGGTCACATTTGCACATTATCAGCCCCAGCAAGGCGGGTTTTCAACCTCTCGACCGACATACTCAGTCCAGGATGCCAGTTCTCAGCACGCACGATATACTATTACACCCCATACAGTCTCAACAAATGGAATGGCTCCATACCCGCCTGCGCTCCACGTGAGTTCTCGACTAGCGTTTCCACTCAAGTATGCATCTTACGTTTGGTTGTCTCCAGACGCAAACTATAACACCCTCACCCACTCGTTCCCACGAACAATGGTTCACATCTTCGGCGTATCCCCGCACTACCAATTCGTACCCAATAAACGGCGGAGCACCCCTTCATGCGCAGGGGGCTCAGCCATATTACAACGGACACGCCCATACATCATACTCCCACATGCGGGGAGCAACTAATTCGACCGTGTTGGGACATTATGCTGGGCTCCAACATCATGTCCCATCTTACCAGCACAGTAAATAGCGGTCAGCTCCATACCGTTTGTTGTTCTCTATCTCGGCGCTGGCCACAAGTTGACGAACGATATTGTGGACACACTGTTATATACATTGTAGAACACGGGTAATGTGGAGTAGGAATAATCTATCGAATTGTTTCATACATCTTGAATGCAGGGGACGTGAATGGGAATGGATCATCATCTGTAACCATGTCCCTGACGAGTCTCAAAGCAATCAGGGTTGTGACTCGACGAACCAGGTAACGAATTCACTCACTCGATAGGCCCAAGGATTTTCAGCCCACGGATATGAGTGTCTTTGCCACTCATGTGGTTTGCTACAACGATGATTTGTAGTACGTAGGCATGGACCGGTTTGCTGGGGAACAAACAAGCCAAGTAAAGCAACAAATGGTTCGGTAAACGGTTCGAGAGACCCACTATGTGGTTCCGTCTTCACTTAGTTCTGACGACACATCAAAGGTGATCCAGCCATCGGGTTTGTCGAGGGTTGCCACCCGAACGTCTTGGAGATCGCTCGGACCAGTTCCAGCACGGATCGCCAACGTCGATGGCGTGTAAGAGTCATCTTGCGGCCAACTGAGATAGATGCTGATTTTCTGAAATGAACGCCCGCGTCATCAGATCTTCAAGACACGTACGGAATCGAGGTTCGAACCGACCTGAATCGCAACCTTGCGAGGGAATTCTATAGTGATGAAATGAGGCTGGGGACCGTCGGAACTAGCTCGAAGCTCGTTGAATATGTAGTGATCGAATCATGAGTGGAGAAAAAGGACTGACTGCCAAAACGTGTCTGGATCGCCATCTTTCAGGCACTCGGCCCCAAAACCGAACTTGTATGAGGAAACGGACCACTTGGCGATACGACCAATATCCGGCCAAGGAAGGATGGGTGGTACACGAGCTAGAATGTGTCAGTCTGTGGATAACCGTCCGAGTGGCAGCTCACTTTGATGCATGATGGGCATGCCGTCCTTGGGCATATTGGCTGAAGCAGATGGTGCAGGATTGGTGGCATTCTGTGCTTCGTTGCGTGTGTTACCAGCGAGTGCCGCCATATGTATTGAAGTTGTGAACTCGAAGCTCGGGAGTCGCGGTCAATCGCCGGACTCTGGACCAAGCCCGTTACCCTCAGCCTCTGTATTTTTCTAGGAGTCTTTCAGAAGTACTCCAGTCAGTTACGATGGAGTCCGACACAACCAACTTACCTGGCATGATGATGGAGAACGCAAGACTGGCCCATGTTGACGATTACCCTCGTTATGGCCGACAAATGATCCTGGACAACTTCGGGCTACAAGGTCCTTGACATCCTTTATTACATTGTCCGGGTGTTCAAGCGCTCTCTTATAGGTCAAATCAAGCTTCAACGTGCATCGGTAGCCGTGATTGGTGCGGGGGGTCTTGGATGCCCTGCACTCCAGTACCTTGCCGCTGCCGGTGTTGGCAAGCATTTCCTCTCCGTCGCGTTATCAGCGTAATTTACAGCTGAAACTAGGACGAATCGCCATCATTGACCATGATACAGTCGAACTCTCCAACATACAGAGGCAGGTACTCCACAACGAAGAGACGATCGGCATGTCCAAAGTACTTTCCGCTGCAGCTGCTATCAAAAAGTGAGTGGCTACATGCTCGTCTTTCTTTTCTCATTCAACACGCGATTAGAACCAACTCGACGATTCGAGTGGAACCCATCGACGAAGCGATAGATTCGTCCAACGCGATGGCGCTCTTGCAGCCATATGATTTAATTCTGGATTGCACAGACAATGTACCGACGAGGTATCTTCTGTCTGACACCGCCGTTCGACTCGGAAGACCTCTAGTCAGTGGTGCCGCTCAAAAATACGAAGGTCAACTTTGTATCTACAACATCGGCGAGTCGGGACCCTGTTACCGTTGCATATTCCCAAAACCTCCTGCTCCAGAGTTGTCTGGAAGTTGCGAGGAGATGGGCATCTTGGGTGCTGTTACTGGTGTCGTTGGGGTCATGCAAGCTTTGGAGGCCATCAAGATCCTCACCGGTCTGCATGGTGTGTACGATGCTTTTGAGAAGTCATTCTTCTGAGATAAGCCACTAGCACAGACGGCAAGCCCACCCTGATGTTATTTTCTGCTTTATCGATGCCACCGTTCCGGACCATCAAGCTCAGGGCAAGGAAACCGACATGTGCCGCCTGTGGGATAGAGGGACAAAAGCTTGGTGCCATTCATGAGACCGACTACATTGCATTTTGTGGGGGACCCCGCCCCGATTGGGAAGCAAAGGGTTTATTTCCAGGAAACCCTGGTCACCGTATCTCTGCTCAAGTGAGGTGTTCAACTTTGCCCTACACGCAATCTCAATTCTCTTCAGGAGTTACGGATAAGAATGGAATCGAAGGAACAATGGGTGTTGCTTGACGTCCGTCCCAAGACTGAATTTGGCATATGTCATTTACCGGGGTCATTGAGTAAGGTCGACTGCTTTGATTTCTCTTCATCTCTTACAGATCTCGGATAGGTGTTCCACTGCCACAACTGCTCGCAGACCCTCCTGCATACATACCATCGAATGTCACCGCAAAGGTTGTGGTACTGTGTCGACTCGGAAATGATTCGCAAATTGCGGCAGAGGCGCTTCGCGAATTAAACCCGTTGTTCGATGTGCGAGACGTTATCGGAGGATTGCGTGCATGGGCAAAACATGTGGATCCACAATTTCCAGTGTATTGAGACAAGTTAAAACAACGATGCGGTCATCAAAGTACATACGAGTGAGCGTGAATCACAAAGGTACATGTGTGATAGCTGGGATCGGAATGTGGAAACGAAACACGGCTTACTTCCCTATAGGCCATCCTTGAGTGACTGCGACACGACCACAAAAATCTGCTTACTCAAACCAGCTTTGAACCACTTTGGTATCTTCTTCTCTGAGCCGGTGTTCTGCGAACCTCGACTCGACGATGCCTCTGACTTTGGGACTGCTTCTGGCTCTTCGAAAGCAGGTGGACTTGGTAATTCTATTGCTTGCGCCGCAATAGTCGACAACAATGGTGCTGGCACATCGCTCTCTAGTTTCGATCAACATGACTGCATCGTGCGAGTTCAAGAGACCCACTGTTTAGAGACTCGTCCTCGAATCTAAGTAGAAGCACGGAGGATGGCGCCAATTGAAGCTCGGCTAGAGGCAAGTCCCTGACCTTTGGATCAGAAACTTTGAGATCACGTTTAGGGGGCGACTGATCTAGAACCGACAACATGGATGAGAACAGATGGAAGCGAGATAAAGTTGCACCGACATAATATGAACTTGATCGGTTTCACATCATCACGGAGTGATGAGCGAACAAACGCATACACTGAACGAATCTTATCCGACGACGGAAACGTTTTCTCTAGTTGTGTACGATCGCTAAATCGGACACGAACAGTTGTCTGCTTGGATCTCAGCTCAAACGACAAAAAACAAGAGACAAAAAAGCTGACATTTGGCCATCTATCCCTTTTCGCTTTCTCTGCTGCTTCCCTTGTGGCCCGTAACTGTAAAGGAGCATTGACCAATACTTGTGTACGTGCAGTTAAAGTAGCTTGCGCGGCCTTGAGATCGGCTGCTGTTGGCGTGAAATACGACTCTGGCAATTCTTTCACTTTAGATATGGAGAATGAGTGGAAGCAAGACACGATCCAGGTCAGATCAACGCACACTGAGAACCACTAGGAGAAGTAGGTGCTTTGTATACCTTGAAGTCTGACGGTTCAGCCACAGGGGAAGCGCCGTTCCCGGAAGACAATGCAGGAGGGGTATCAGACATCGAAATGAATTTGTTCTGTGTATAAGAGCTATGGAGCGACTTATCAATAAGATGTTGTTGCTACAGGTGGGCGCGACACGAACAGACGGAGATCGTTGCGTGAAATCCAACAAACGCGGCTGGTTCACCGTCTGCGACGTAGAGAGCTGGACTGGACGCGTGAGTACTTGGAATGAAAAAACGCAGCATCGAGGAGAGAAAATCAGGAAAATGAAGCTGTCTCAGCTCACGGACCTCAGGGTGAGCCGGCAAGCCCACCTTTTGGAACAAGGCCCATGAATCGAACGCAAATTACATGAGTGCATCATGGATCTGTATAGCACGATAAAACAGTGTCGATACTCACGAAATGGAGTGTTTGAATCTATCTGGTAGTCCAATGAAGATGACGACGTAGCGCGCTACTTTGAGCTGTTTCAATTTACGCCTGTTTGACGGTCGAAGACTCAACATTCTGGATATGCCCGATAATCATCACCACCACAACGAAGGCTGCGGTCATGAAAGCCATGATCATGACCACGACAGCGAAGACCGAGGTTCCAACGACAACCTGTTCCCTTACATCGACCGTCCCCACGTTGTCGCTCTGAATGCGGTAGGACCAGGATCCAGCGTCATTAAGCCATGGCACGAGCGTATGAACGAACAAGTGGTACGCGACAGCAAACGTCCCATCATATGCTTGTCCATTAAGACCAGCGTAGCATTTGGAATCAGATGCAGACGAACAATTGTGAGGTTTCATCCCATTGTCGGATCTTAGCCTACTGTAACTGGTCCAATGAAGAATCATTCGCGTTCCGTTTACTGGCTCCGTCAAGCTGCGGTCTCTCCTTCTCAAAGCCGGTCCCGGTGATCAGACGCCGCAGAAAATTGCACTGGTACGTGTTCTTCACATTCAAGTGCACAACGTTCTGTATATGCTACCTCTTCGATTTTCGGCTCAAGTTTGCAAATGAGCCGAGCTTGGACTTTGATGATGTTTCGGATAAGAGTCCAGCGCAGGAGTTTGAAGTCGCAGTTGGGCGAGAGGTGGCCGAATATGCTGTCAGGCATGTTTTATCCAACGGCCTAGTTGTAGCTTGCCGAATGGTATCGCTAACCGCTATCATTGATAGGGCCACAAAATTTGCCAATGTGACCTCCGTGACCTTGTTCATCCCATCAAATCAAGGAGCCGACACGACTCGAGTATACTATATCGGATTCCTAGGGCAGTGGACTCAAGTACGCTGAACTTTGTTACTGAAGTGTACTAGTTTTGACCATCCGTCTGTTAAACATTCTAGCGGAAGAGTAACCCTGTCATAACTGTATATGAAGCACAAGCCAATATAGCGGACCACGATAAGGTTCAAGGAACTGAGGGTGCCTTCAGCACACCCCAAACATAGTAGGGTATTAGGTTGCAACGAATACAATGTCAAAGCAATGCATGTGTAAGGTAGTCAAGTTGTACAATAGTAACCATGGATAGCAGTCAATCAGGAGGCCCAAGGATTTAGCGAGGATATATGGGTGAATCGGGTGGCACAAGCTTATGGGCATCTAGCCTAGGTTCATTCCTTGCGAAGTAGATCCCTCCGCATTGCGCTGCATGAAGGATTGCAGCATCTCGTAGTTCACAGTCCCGCCATGTGCGTTATATGCTCCGGCGTTTGTAGGTGCATTGACATTTGTCTTCATATGGAAACCGTTAGCGCAGTGCAGTATCCCAAAGGCAGCTCACAAAAGTACTTACATGTAAACCTGCGGGTATATTTGCTACCGCACTGTACGGGTTTGGAGGTATGGACATCCCGAGCGAGCCCAAAGCCTGACCTGAGGCAGTATGAGGTTGCTGGGTTTGTAATTGCTGGCGCCGTAGCCGTTCCTGTTGTTGTAGATGAAGGAAATGTACGAGTAGCTGTCTTTGTGTCGCCTGATCGAGACCTTGCATGCGGGCCATGAGTGCCGGAGGGATGTTTATTCCGTTCACTACCTGAGGTTTAGCTTCCTGGACCGAAGGTTGAACATCCAATGTATTCCCACTTCCAGGAAGATCAGGTAGACCATCGGGAAACATGGCCCCTACGAAGCCCTTGGGAGTTGCGAAAATGAAGATATTATATGAGAATTTTCCTGATGGCAGCTGCCATCCTGCATAGGCGTACTGTAGCTCGGGTGAATAGGGTGGTTACGACATACTGGTAAAGTGATACCTACAATGCGATGCTCAGACATAAAGTTGAAGAGCGCGTGAAACCTCTGCTCGTTCATGGACGCGTTAGGAGCACGAGGATTAGGTATAAATTGCATTATACGGGTCCGAGATTGGTGGCGCCTGATCCAAGAAGTGAGCTCCGTGTTATCTTTCACAGGCTCCTTGCAGGGGTTTAAAGTAAGGTTCTTGGGCCAGATATCTGTGCGAATTTCTGCGCGACTGCAAAAACTAGGTTGAGCTTACATCAGGAGAAGGATGTGAACGACCTACACATCAGTCGGCTTAGGTGTAGTGAAGGCCCCAACCACATGTACTTCGTTCGTTCCCTGGCCACTGAGCTTGGGGAAGGTCCCAGAGAAGGTCCCAATCCATGTAGTGTTGCTGCTCTGGATAACCTGGTTATTTGTCACAATAGGACTAACCATGTCGTGTGGCGTTGTCCCAGATGTCTGTGGAGACGGTCCAAAACTTGGCGGCCGAATCCCTTTCTTCTCAATCAATTTCTGCATTTGAGCGGCTACTTCTGGAGTCACGGTCGGGTGTGATGGCGTTTGACTGGGTCCCGCCTGAGGATTACTGCCACTAGGAGCGGATATCGTACCACCGCGAGCCTGCCAGAATTGCGCCACCGCTTGTGAGTCAGAAACTACGGGTTTATGCTCCTCCGTCATAGAGCCCGTTGGCCGTTCACTCGACGCACTTGGTGCATTCGGTGGGTGAGACTGAGTGGACGGACCTGCCTCTGTCGATGGATTTGAGAAAGCCGGTCCAGTGGCGCCGACTTGTGCATTCAGGGACTCTTTTGCGAGGAGTACCTTGTGATAGTGTCGTTTGAGTAGCACTCTGATTTGCTCTCTGATGCGACTCCTGGCAGCTCGATCCTCTTCGAGTCCAGCCAAGACTGCTGTCTGTCCGGTGTCCCGTGCAACTGCTATCCGCGCATCTAATGTCGCGATTTCTTTTTCTAACATCGGAAGACGTTCTATCATCTGCCTAAACTTGAGCCCTGTCGGAGCTACCACCTGGTCGAGAATGTCGTTGTTGAGGGAGGGAGCGGAAAGCGGTGGTGGAGCGGAAGGGGAGGCATTTGCGGGTGTGGATGCCGGTGCAGACGTAGCAGCTTGAACAGGCTGAGCCGGAGACGAACTCTGGCCAGAAGCAGTCGTAGATGGTGGCTGTGACATTTGCGAAGACACTGGTTGTTGGAGACGTTGGCTTTGTGGTATGCGTGCGGGAGTGAGAGCGGGAGAGGCAGATGGTGGTTTTGAAACGTGATCGGCAGCGACCTTCTGTCGCTTCGCGTCGGGACTCTGGTCGGAGGGGTGAGGCTCCGTCGGGCGCTTCGTACCTTGAATGGATGTCGTGAGGGACTTTCTCATAGGATTCCACGTATACTCACTTGTCTTTTGTGGCGTGGGGAAGCCAGCAAGTAACAAGACATGTGGGGTATGTACATTGAACCATGGGGATTGAACTCCAGGACCTGCTACCTATCAGAGGAAACAGTGGGCGCAGTGCTCAGGAAAATAGATCGAGACGAACCGACGATTGAAGGTCCTGAAATTGAGGTATTTTCCTTAGGCTGATCAGGCTCAAATTGATCTTTCTCTGCCAAATGCAAATGCTTGTGTAGTTGCACGATAAGACGTCCATGGATATCACTCACTTTCCTGAGTTCTGCAGGGATAGTATCCCAACTGACGAAATCCATATGTTGCAGAATGTTGCAGTGGGGTCTTTGAGCAGCGTCAGGTGGAGACGCTGCGATATGCAGGAGATGAGAGATCAATGATCGGTTATCCTTCTGTGGTGATTGCGTGTGGTTGCTGTTGAAATTAGCGGACAACATCAAGGTGTCGAATAGCTTGTGCAATATATTAGCCAGAGCTGTACACCGAATCAAACGATCGCGTACCTCGATAGCAGCCACGAGTCCTTCGAGTGCGGACAACCCCTTGCCGCTTCCAGAGTTCGATTGGCCAATGCCAAGCTTTGAGGGCTCTTCACGAAGTTCCTTGGTGATCTGAGAGAGGGGCGCAAAGTACCTCCTGGAGAGAAGTGGAAGCGGCCTTGTGTCTGCGCTAGCATATGTTACAAAAGCTAGACTGAACTAGATAAGCGTGTCAGAAGGTGTCAGAAGGATAGAAAACCAAGTATGTACCTGATGAAAGGGATATAGCTCGTGCAAACGCTTGAGGAGTGGGTAGACATACTCGATCAGAACGCGGGACCACTCAGAGGCGAGAAGGAGGGATGCATCGACGACGCATGCCACGGCGACGAGGTCAGCACTTGGTTCCGGGCCCGCTGACATGGTGGTAGGGAGTGTAGATGAGCAGAGCGGCTATTGCGAGTTGTCCATCACATATGTGGACAGGCACAGAGTGTGAGAAAGTGGACAAAGCGCAGATCTATTGTTCCGAAGCGTATGCACAACACAAGTACTAGTAGAGATGGAATAATAATGCCATGTAGATGTGGTATGGGTAAGGAATGAAGCCGACGTCTGTCAACCAAGCGATAGTACAAAGTGTGTCCGGATATATGGCCAGTGACAAAACAAGTCCAGTATAATCAATTCACAAAACGATGAGCCAGGCCCCTCCCACGAGGCCAGCAAAGGCAGTTGCTGCGAAATAATACCACCCGGTTGCCACTGGCATGGACACGCGACGGGCAGCGCTGGCTGGTGCTGTGTATGTTCCGATCATCGATAACCACTGGGAGTAGGGCAAGACGCTCCCTGTCGTTGTCGCAGCAGGAAGTACGGTTTGTGGCCCTGTCGGTGTGAATACGCCTTGCAGCACCACCTGGTTACCGTTTGCGTCGGTCGTAGTGTACTGGTAAGGCGTTGGACCACCAGGCGCTACTGGCGTAGTGCCTGGTTGACCAACAGGGCCGACTTGTGTCGCCGTCGTCACAGCTAGCGTAGTGGCCTGCGACAGCGTGGTGGAAGTTGCCAGAGCAGCTGTCGTGGAAGAACTGAGTGTTGTGCTCGAGCCGGCGAGTGTTTCGCTTTGGTTCTCATTAGCACCGGATAGGGTGTACTGGGTTTAAGGCTCACAGAACACGGGTTGTTGGGACTCCAACAGCGTTTGTTGTGACGACCTCGACGACTGTAGCCCCAATGCTGCAAAAGATCAGCAACAAACGAATCCTGCGGTATCGTATGGCTCACTTGTTGACAACTGTCTCTGTCTGCGCATCTGCAAAGAGGGACAGGAGTAAGACCACCACCAAAGAACATAGATTCTTCATCGTCGAAGGGGGCGGGCACTGCTGCGTCGAGGATGGTAAGGATGTGAGAGATATTCGGCAATTTCGGCAGACAACCCCTTGGCTAATACATAAATAATTTGCTTTTCTTATTTTACTTTTTCCAAGATGATTGACCGATTTTGTCGACCTCCACTCGTCCTTTTCCTTACACGCTCGTTCTCGGTCTCGACGACATCACAGGCAAAGGCTAGAAAAATGCCCCCCAAAAAGGCCGCTGCTCAGGAAAAAAAGGTTCTGCTGGGTCGCCCAAGCAACAACCTCAGGATCGGCATCGTCGGTGCGTCTGTTCTACCCCCTCACGTTTACTACGAAATCTACGCAGATCACACCTAGGTGTCCCCAACGTCGGAAAGTCATCCTTCTTCAACGTGCTCTCAAACTCAGGTTCGTCCTCTCTGACATGCTCATGCAACCCACTGAACCCGCGCAGACCTGGGCAAGGCTGCCAACTTCCCTTACGCGACAATAAATCCCGAGGAAGCGCGTATCCCTGTCCCCGATGCGCGATTCGAATGGCTGTGTGATCTTTACAAGCCAGCTTCTCGCGTTCCAGCTTTCCTTACTTGTATCGATATTGCTGGTTTGACCGCTGTGCGTACCGTCGTGCATGCCGCTTAATCCCATCTAAATCAAGATTAGGGTGCATCAACAGGCGCAGGTCTAGGCAACGCCTTCTTGTCACACGTCCGAGCTGTCGATGGCATCTTCCAAATGGTCCGAGCCTTTGATGATCCCGAAGTCACTCACGTCGAGGGTGAAGTGAACCCCCTGCGAGACATGGAGATCATTCAAACAGAACTACGGCTAAAGGATATAGAATGGGTAGAGAAACATTTAGAGGGTCTGAAGAGAAGTGGACGGTCTCTTGGTAACAACAACTTGGCCGACAGGGCCAGAAAGGAAGAAATCGTACGGTGTCTCCTCTACTTGCTCGATTCGAACCCGTGCGGACTAACCCACAAGGCTACAGTTGAAAAGGTTTTGAAGACTCTGACCGTTGACAACAAGGACGTGCGCAAGGGGGAGTGGACAAACAAAGAGGTGCGCTTTGCGAATCGTGTCACGTTTTCCTTCTCCCTTCTTTGATGAAAAAGAGCTTCTTGCTCGAATAACCCAGCTCATTGAGGTGGGAGTAACGCCCCATATACCCGTGATATGACATCCAGTCTGAATTTTTCAATGCCTAGTTTTCGTTTCCCGCCGTTGAAGCATACTAACTAACGCCTCTTGCAGGTGATCATCTATTTTACCATTTTTCAGATCAAAACAGTGTTTCATGCGTGTATCCCTCTGCCTACCTGGTCAAACTCACTATCGCTCAGAACTGACTGCAGCTGGTAGATCGAAGTCGTCAATAGTCTCCTCCTCTTGACAGCGAAGCCTGTCACTTACCTCGTCAATTTGAGTGAAGCAGATTACACTCGGAAAAAGAATAAATGGTACACCAGAGGTTATGTTTATAGGCACCTCACCGAATCCTTGCAGGTTACCAAAGATCAAGGCATGGATTGATACCAACAATCCTGGCGATCCTTTGATACCGTTCTCCGTTTCGTTGGAGGAACGTCTCGCTGCGCTCAGCGAGGAGGAAAAAGTGGCGGCCCAGAATGAGGGAGCTCAGAGTATCATGGGCAAAATCATGCAAGCAGGCTACGCATCCCTTGATGTGCGTGATCCCACAGATCCGCCCCGTAGACTATACTCACCCTTTCCGTGATCAGCTAATCCGGTACTTTACGTGTGGGCCTGACGAGGTTAGGGCATGGACAATTCGACGGGGCACTAAGGCACCTCAGGCCGCTGGCGTTATTCAGTACGTTTATATACCCTATTTCCCTTTTGAATCCAGCTAACCATCTGTCCAGCTCGGACTTTGAGAACAAATTTGTCTGCGGTGAAATCATGTCCTATGAAGACCTCAAAGAGTATGGCAGCGAAGCTGCTGTCAAAGCCGCGGGGAAACTGAGACAGCAAGGTAAACCCTATGAGAGTGAGTCTTTTTATGATGTTTCGATTTGTTCATCTGACATCAAGTTTCAGTGGTTGATGGGGACATTGCTTACTGGAAGTCCGGGGTGTGACGAGTAATGCAGTCGAGAAGAAACTGTATGCTATGGAAGCTCAGTATCCTAGAATAATTGGTGATTGTTAAGAGCGTCGAACAACTGGACGTATTGCCACTACAGTTGACATCCTTATAATGCATGAGTTAACAATGCATAAATCATGTATTGCATCAGGCTCCTACACAACTGTCAGGGTAAGTGCAAGGCTAAGTCTAGTAGTGTAGTACAGGGCAGTCCAACCATAGTTGTAGGGTGTAAGTACTTATCGGACATTGAAATGGACTTACCTTTTAAGGTAGGTACTTTCCACGGTTTTCGCTTGCTCAAGCAGTGTTTTTTAATTAATTAAATTAATTTTCAGTGGACCCCTACAACTATGGTTGGACTGCCTGTACTATAGTACAGTAGTCAGTCACCTAGTGTCACATGACTCCATCTAATACCATGACGGCTGCAAGAAAACATTGGTAAACAACCATGGCCACAGCTGTGCTACTCGTCGTAATCCTTCGGACCTAGAAAAATACAGAATTATGTACATAGAATTTAGGGTTTATGTTTTTTTAAATAGTTGATGACATGTGGCCAGCACGTTCCACACTATGCTGTCGAGTAGCAGGTACAATATACAACATATAATCTGTCCACCATGTCCCCACTGGATTCCATAGTTGGTGCCCTCAAAGACTGTCAAATCAGTGCCTCTAGCTTCGTCATGAAACTACTCACAAACCCAGAGTATGAGAATCTAATGGTCAATGATCTTGTTACAAATGCCGAGATGATATTCGAAGCACTCATTCAACATCCTGCAAGTCAGGAGAAGACACTGCAACAATGCTTTGATGTTGTTGAAGCAACATACCTTCAAGAAGTTCAAAGTCTTGCATCTGGAGAAAGTGGTTTGCATTTCGGGGCCTCTAGTGCAGCCATTCAACAGCTGGAGGAATTTCACGTTGAGGAAATGGCATGAACCATGGAGACCTGTGGCCCACAGTTGTGGAATATGCTTGATGTGCTGTGTTACGGTCTACAAAGGGGGTACTCATTTTTCTCTATGCTTTGTCCTTGACTCTCTCGCTCGCCTTTCCTAGTCTCACTCTCTCGTCATCATATGTGGTTGTATTCATAGTGGAGTTGTCCTCCACACTACTTAGATGTGTTCTCTTGATTCTCTTCTCTTTATGTCTCACATGGCGCCCCACCGATACCATACTTAGACTTCCGTTCCGCCCCTGCCACAGCCACCTTATTCAGACTTCGTAAGGCTGTGGCATCACTTTCATATTTCATATTCCGTGCAGCACACTTATGACTTTGCATGACTCCATATGCTGCGCATACTGCGCATCAAGTCATTACTTAGACGGAGACGGTATCCCTTCAGGCTCCTGCTCCTTTCTTTCCTTTTCCATCTCTTGCACGGACCAGGGGCCTACTGTATATATAGCTTGATTCTCTCGCCATGTATTTCCCCTCTAAGCTAGTTCTACACAATATTAGTGTTGTTTCTAGTCACCTCTGAGTCCCTAGTGAGCGCCTCATTGTACCTAGGATAGGAGAGACCAGCTTAGGCTTCACATCATCTCGAAGCTCAGCATTGTCCTTTAGTGTTCCCTCGTGACCCTTCACTTGTTGAACCCTTGACACTATGCTTCTTCGACCAGTAACTCCACACGCTACGACAAGACTATGCTGTGCGTTACAAAAGAACTAGCTTGTCCCCTTGTCCCTACTTTCACATAGAGGACATTCCCCTCATCCACCACACCCCTTCCCGGCAGATTCAGAACACCCTCCAACCCCCCACCTTCCACTTTCCCCACCATGTCTTCCTCACTTCCTAGAATCCACAGACTCCCCGAGGGCCACCCTTTCTTCCTTCCCCTACCTGACTGATACACTTCCCCTCAGGAGGTAATCAATTAATATAAAAGGACCCAACAGGAGCTTGCAGATCTCAACCAGAGTGTAGGATGAAATGCCAATGCCCTTCCCTCCATCTCTGAATTAGCTGCCAATCTCCTGCCCAGTTCCCCCATCATCCCTTACGAAGAACCTCCTACTGATTTTCACGACCCTGACCCGGAACCGACCAAGCAGGCTATTGACATTGACCCGGCTCTAGGAGATGAAATGGTATCAGAAATTAAGGCCAGCCTCCCTGAGGACTTCACGGGGGAGGCAGAGGACGCCAACAGATGGCTCCTATCTATGGACGCCTACTTCACTATCAACAACAAGCTCTTCACAGACACCACTAAGTCCCTCATTTTTCTCAACAAGATTAACAAGGGCTGCGGAAGAACTTTTGCTGAAGGATGGCTGATGAAACTCGGGAACCACCTCATTTCCACAGGAGAAAAGACCTTCCAAGACATCAAGAAGGCTTTCGAGACCGCTTTCTCCCCCTACGACGTAGCTGCCAAGGCGAGGATCAACCTTTCCAAACTCTGCCAGACCACTGGAAAGGATTCCAAGGGAGCATGGAGCGATGGGTTCAGCCTATATGCTTCACGCTTCCAACTTCTTGCCAAGAAGTCAGGAATCTCTGACCAGAATGCCCTTGTGGAATGGTTCATCCGAGGCCTCTCCCCTAAACTCACCACAATGATCCTGTCGTGCGACACTACTCCCACTACATACCAGGACTGGATAAAGAAAGCCAGCCAATTCTCCCAACAGCTGTGCAGAATTGGAGATCTACAGAGAGGTGTGCTGTACATTCCAACCTCTTCTTCTTCTCGATCGCACAAAGACCCGTACATGATGGACGTAGATGCCATACGCCTATCGCTGACTCAGTGTGCTGAGTATATGCAGAAGAACCAATGTTTCACTTGTCATAAGGTTGGCTGTAGGTCTTCCAACTACTACAGATCTGGAACTGACTGGACAACACTCCCTGCCCAAACACATCCTCTGGATGCACCACACGTCCAATATACAAAGTCCCGCAACGATAGGCAAGGGCCACCACCACCAAGGAGGAGGATGATGAACTCTCGGCTTACCTAGAAGCAATGGGTAGCATGGAGAAAGGCGCCACAATTAAGATCCTCAAGACTGCTTTTGGGGAAGCAGAATGCCTCTGCCTACATGAAGAAGAGGAAGCAAAGAAGGAATAACAGAAAAGGAACCACACCAAATTTCTACCGTTTGCAGATGTCCCTCCTCCATCGACAATCCCCATCACTCCTTCCCCGCTTGCACTATGCAAACTCTGCAAAGGCAAATACATATCTCTTTACTTCTTCACCAACAAAGGCTCGCTGATGCACAATCTCTATCCCACTCTGTCGACAAGGATGCCCTCACCCTGCTCCCTGACAACAAAGGCTTACATTCCCTCATTCCCATTGCCACAGCCAAAGCCAAGCAGTCAATCATCGAAGACCATAATCCTACCTGGGTGCAAATTGACAAGGCCACCCACCGCATGTTACAAGCCATGAAAGAAGCGGAATGGCCAGAAGAGTGCATCCAAGCCCTCTTTGGATTCTGGATGAACCTTGGCATGCATGAGTGGTGGCATGATGCTGACGAGTCAGCACATCAAGCGCTCATTGTCTACCAAGCCACCTACACGCCTAAATGAGGGTTTCACGTAGCGAATAATTGCCGGGCATCACTGTTGATACATCTATAAATTGTTATATAGCCATAAGTATAATGTGTATGGAATGAGTTGTACACTGTTTGGACTATGTGGCGAAGTGTATGACTCTGGGACATATGGAAATTTTTACCCGCTATTGGTCTCAGGGAGCTCGGAAGGATGACCAGATGACAAACCAAAGCAATCTATATCCCCACATCATGTGGATGGGTGTCTTGTCACGCTGTACTACCAACAGTAGTTATCATCCGCTAGTATTCAGATGTCCTTTTTCTATTCAGGCTTTGGGGACTGTCGGACGGCATTCTTGACACTGCTTGGTCGACCATGTAGTCCATATGTAACCATCTGTCATTATGTACGAGCAATAATCGACACGGTCATTGTGATTTTATCATGCTGGACATATGTTACATTAATTGGGGCTGACAATGTTGAAGACAAGGCTAATCGGACAGAATGCAAGGACTTCGTGTCTTTCACATTACTACAGATTCAAGCTACATAAAAGAAACAATTGGACAATATCATTCGATAGGGTGAATCAACAAAGTTTGCCTGACAGCCGTTGAAAATTCCTGCCAGATCTTCCTCCTAATGACATCATTGTTTTCACAACACAGCTTGTCAGAACGATTCACCACCCACCGCAAGACAAAGTCCCCTTCCATGGCAATTTGTGAGTCCCAGAACGGCCAGGCACCATGGGGGAAGGTGGGATATCCGGCAACAAATGCCATCCAGAACAACTTGCATGCGAAGAGGTAGCAGGCTTGAAAGTTGGTGTGGAGGCGGCGGTTTTCCGACAGGTACTTTTGGATAACTGCCCCCAGCCACTTCAATCGTCCACATTAGTGGGATCAAAATCTTCATGAAGGGGGAGAAAATGAAACATTGACTATTAAGGATGAGCTCGTGAACAGAAGCTATTAGGATGGGACAGTGCTCACAGGGAGTAGGAGCTCCTTCGTCGTACAGCCATCTTGAGGAGCGGGACGCACAACGGGCAATAATCCTGCCCATTTGTCTGGAGTCTGGATGGAAATTTGAATGGGCTACAAGGGTGTGTCAGCCAGATCGTATCTCAGCCTGATGCTGATATGGTATCAACTCACGATATACTCAGGCAGGTCCTCGATTTCGACAGGGATATTGTCAGGAAAGTGAATGGAAAAATGGACCTCGCTTAGTTTGACACCATTTGGTTGGGGAGTGACTTTCACATTGAAGGTGGAAGACATTGCGGCAAGGGACGAAGGGTTGGTCGACGACACAGTTAGTTGTGTCATGTGACTCAACGGCTGACCAATCAACCACTCCATCGAAACAGCGCACTGAGCACGAGGCCTTGAGGTGGTGTCGCT